>JAAEAF010012109.1:0-21700 GCA_011037195.1 Triatoma infestans | reverse complement strand
AAAATTATAATTGACAAATTTTATTGTTACTGTACCAAACTGGAAAAACTGTTCACTAAAAGCGCACTTCCGGTTTACTAATTTTCTTCAAAAACTCGGGAATTTTGGCCATCTATTTATTTCTAATTAATTTTGTTTGGATGATAGAATTGTATAATCAACTATACATAGCACTTTAGAGAAAAAAAAAAAAACCTAACCTCACCCCACCCACCAAAAAAAGCACTTAAATGAGTTTTCCTAGAAAAACGTTTTAAATAGAAGTTGTACATTTTTGTATGTGTAATTTATATACGAAGTTTCAAGAAAATCGTCGAAGCCATATTTGAGAAAATCGTGAATAAGTGAAAAAAAAATCATTTAGTAAAGTGGTAAAGTAAACGCCAATTCGGTCATCCGATTTTTTTCAAACTCGGAATTTCAACAACTCATATGATTATTCTAATTAACATTATTTAGATGATAGAATTGTATAATAAACTGAAACAGTACTTCAGAGGAAAACCTAACCCCCACCCATCCCCCAAAAGTGCCCTTAAATGAGTTTTTCTAGAAAAACATTTTAAATAAAAATTGTACATTTTTGTATGTATAGTTTATTATAAGAAGTGTCAAGAAAATCGTTCGGAGCACATTTTTGGAAAAAATCGCAAAAAGTAAAAAAAAAAAAAACTTGTAAAGTGGTACTTCCGGTTTAGGAATTTTGATAGGTAACGTACTGCTAGATTCCATGGTGGATATCTAAACGAAATATTAAGTTTTAACTTTCTACGGTTTTTTGATTTTAAGCTATGCTGTTTCATATACATACATTACATAAATACATACACACACACACATACAGACAATTTGTTAAAAACCACTTTTTTTTGGACTCAGGCATCGTTAAAAACGGATATTTCCGGTGATAACTCGATATCGAAAATTTGACACGATTACAATACTTTCTCTTATTAGGAAGAGTAAGAGAAAGTAAAAAGGAATGAGTTATAAATTATTATTAGAAATTAAATATTGTTGTTTAATCAACATGTTAACGAAAAGTAATTAAAATTAGTCTTTTCATAATGATGTTAACTAGTGTAGGTATACAATAAAGGAGGGGGGATAGGAAATTTAATTCTGTGCTTTTCAGGCAAAAGAGTTCAAGTACATAAGATTTCAATAACTAATACGTTTTTCCCTAGAAACCAAAGAATTTTGAAGAGTGTATTGTATAAATAGCAAAATAACAAAACTTGTAGAAAAGGAATATACAAAGTTATAAGCAAGTAAATAATAAATAAAGACTGAAATGTATACAAGATTCATTAAGGAAAATATGCAAATTAAGTATGGTAAGTAGGTGGGGGTAGAAAATGATAAATTTGAGAAAGAGACTCCAAACCTATCTCTTTTCTCTTAGAAAAATGGTTAAAAAAATTGGAAAATCAATATAAATGGTAATAAATCCAAAATATTACATTCACTCTGCGCCTTATCACTCTTGCTCCAATCTACTACAATTTAATTCTTATCCCGCCCACTAATGTCGTCCTCTACCTTGGGTTGTTCATAGACAAAAGATTAAACTGGAACCTCCACACATGACTGAAAAGAACTGAACACAACAGAACTGAACTGGACAACAGATCCAAACTGTTGCTAGTGAGAATAAAAGACTGATATATATACCTCAATATTAAAACCCATCTGGACGTACGGCATTGAGCTATGGGGTTCAACAAAACGTTCCAATCTTCAAAGACTACAATCCTTTCAATCCAAAATCCTTCGCGCCATCGTTAATGCTCCTTTCTATGTTTCCAATCTCACCATCCATAGAGACCTTGAAAATGCCTTTCGTCAATCTAAACGCCCGAATCCGTTATAAAAAATTCCATTAATACCTCCAAACCCATTCTAACCCTTTACTCCGCCATCTATCCACCCACACTATTCCAGATAACCCTGCCAGGCGTTTACAACGCCAGTGGCCTCACGATTTCCTTTCTGCAAGCGATGAGAGCATTTAGCTCAGCTATACCGCTGGGTAGCTTTTCACCTCGGAGTATGCGTGTGCGCGAGTGCGTGCATGTTTATATAAAGTTCAGTGCTATCAGTTACTTACAGCTTACCTATTGTAACAATAAAAAACAAAGAAAGAGATAATATTAAATTAAATAATTAGAACAAAGTAAACATGTATTTTATGAATTATCATGTTTTTTTATTATGTTTATGTTTATCTATATTAAACAATTGGGTGTTAAGAAGTACTAAGGTGGCTGAAACAATAAAGGAATAGAATATAAAAAAAATAGGAGAATAATTAAATAAAGATAAATAATAATACAAAAATTAAAAAAGTAAATACTATAAAAGACAATACATTTCGAACCCAAATATTCAAAATACTATAGTTGAAAATAATTACCAGACCTGTCCACATCGTTAACCATTTTATGTAAGTATAACACAAAATAGTTATTTGTAATTTTTTATTTTTCTTTTTTTAATGCTGCTATAACAAGTAATAACCAAATCGATTTTCGAAATTGAATTGGCCAAAATATCTATATCTTGAGTGTATGTGCATATAGTATATATATACTATATATATATATGTGTGAACTAAATAAAAATAATCTGGTGTGAAACACTCCAGATTTCACTTACTCCAATTAATAAATTGATTTAATTAACAAATGTTCTTTAACATTGCAACATTACCAATGTGTAGTTGGAGTGACCATAAAAAAATGTTAGTTCTGAGCTAACTTGTGTGGAGCGCCCTAACTAGCAGGTACTAAAAACCCTTTTAAAATATTTTTTTTCTGAAAAATGTTTCAAATACAAGTGATCCGCATTTATTTGTGCAGTGAGCATTCCAAGTTTAAAGAAAATGGTTGGACCCGTTTTCGAGAACATTCCAAAAAATTCAAAAAACTATTCTGTAAAGACGCACTTCCGGTTAATCATTTTTCTACTACTGGGCCCATTGTACACGCGGTAGAACAGCTCACATCAGTCCTATATCATTAAAAAACGCTAGGGCTAGGCGAGCGAAATTTCTGAGCCTGGCTTCGGCACCAGGATATGGGCGCTAAATTTTAGGAATCGTCTTCAAGCATAATGCACGAATCACCAAGAATCTGAAATGGTATCTCGTTTTTTTTGGTCGCATTTCCTAAAGAGGGATCCGTAGAGAGACACATAATATGCAGATGCTTCCTTAAAAGGCAATGGCTCTGTAACTCTAGTGGAAACTCCGAATTTCAACAACATATTTAATTCTAATTAATATTATTTAGATGACAGAATTGTATAAGAAACTGAAATAGCACTTTAGAGAAAAACCTAACGCCAACCCTTCCCACAAAATTACCCTTAATTGAATTTTTCCAGAGACATGTTTTAAATAAAAGTTATAGATCTTTGTATGTGTAGTTGAATTTCCAAATTTCAAGAAAATCGTCTGAGCCATTTCTGAGAAAATCGCAAAAAAGTAAAAAAAAAAAAAAAAAACAACTAATAAAGTGGTATTTCCGGTTAAAGATTTTGACAGATAACCTACAGCAGAGATCCCATGGTGATTCGTAAACGGAATATAAATGTTCAACATTCTACGGTTTTTCGTTTTTGAACTATGCTGTTCACTTTATTAAAATACACACATACCATTTGCTAAAAACCACTTTTTTGAACTAAGGGGACCTCAAAATAGATATTTCCGGTGAAATTCGATATCGAAAATTTGGCACGATTATAATAGTTCCTCTTACAAAAGAAAGTAAAAGAAAAATAATAATAATTTAAAAAGAAAGTACTTAACCATGTTGGAATCTGAATATCGTACATTCAGGGACTTTATGAATTTGATAACCAAATTATATTTGAATTCCATCCGTGTTTGTAGTAGCTTATAAACTGTAGGAAATTTTTCCGTACATACAAACTTTAAAATCAAAAATCTTAAATAGTTTTATTAAATTTATTTAATGTAAACAGTACAAACAATATGATATCTATATTAAAATTGAATATATATTATCGATTTCCCATTCAAAATTATACAAAGAGTTCAACTTTATTTTTTTTTTTATTAAAATTTAAGTATTTATTTAAATGAAGCAATAACTTTTTGTACTTTGGCCACGTTAAGTAAACCACTTTAATTTACTTTTTGCAATTTATTTTATTTTTTTGCAAAACTCATCCTATTAATTTCATTAATTAAATTTTAATAAAATTGGTGGTGGAAATTCCTGTTATACAACTATTAATAGAAGTTTTCTCACAAATCCTGTCTTATCCAATCGCAGTTCTAACTTTTTTCTAGTATGAGTTAGGAATTCCCTTCTTTGGAATTGATCAATATTTAAAATTATAATAGAATATTATATTGGGTAGATTGAATAATTTCTTGTAAGTCATCATAACATGAATCAATTAAACTTAAAAATTTTTTTTTTTTTAGTCATTTATTTTCATCAAATTAGATTTCTGCAAATTAGTAATTAATAAATAATAATTATAGGAATCAGTAAGTTCTTTTCTAATTGATTTATAAATTAGAATTAAATGTGTTGTTGAAATTCCGAGTTTGAAAAAAATCGAATGACCGGAAGTATGTTTTTACTGAAATGTATTTTTCAGTTTTCTGTTATTTTCTCGAAAACGGCTCCAACGATTTTCTTTAAACTTGGAATGCGAACTACTCATATAAAGAGTTACAACTTTTATTCGAAACATTTCTCCTGGTAATGTAACGTCCCATTTAAGGAGGCTTCTGGGGGAAGGGTGGGGTTAGGTTTTCCTCTAATGTGCTACTTTAGTTTACTATACAATTCTACAATCCAAACAAAATTAATTAGAAATTTATAGATGGCCAAAATTCCGAGTTTCAAAAAAATTAGTGAACCGGATGTGCGCCTTTATTGAATAGTTTTTCAATTTCGACGAACTCCGAAGAATTTTATTAAATTTGGTATACGAGTACTAAATATAAAATTTGTCAATTATAATTTTGAAACTAGAGTAAGAGAAAGTTGTGAGTGTATCACACCAGTTTTTTTTTTATTATTTAAACTACCCATGTGTGTTTTTTCCAAATGATTATTAATAATTTTTTGCCAGCTTGCCCTTCAATGTGTAAAAATGGCGGGTGAGGCAGAAAGAACACCCCCTTTTCGGAGATGAATAAAAATCAAACCATGTTAAGATACACAATCCTGTGCTGCAAACATAATACCAATTTTTCGTGAGTGTGCACTCCTGTAAAATACCCTTCCTCCCAACACTGTGGACTAATGAAACTCTTGGTAAACTTCCCGAGAGAGGCTCCGTGAGGGAGGTGGCCACTTGAGTGATGTGATTTTTAAAACACTCAGAAGTAAAATGGCATTATGTTTACAGAACAGGAATAAAAACAATATTTGTGTATCCTCACACAGTTTGAGTTTTATTCGCCTCCGAAATCGGGGTAGTTCTTTCTGCCGCACCCTTTTTATTGTAACCAAGTACGCGCATAAGGCGCTAAGTGGCTCTAGAGTTAAGAAGTGGGGCAAAAGGCGAGTTCCAGTCTGACCCCACTCCAGTAGAGAAGAGTACGAAAAAGTGCGAGTGGGTAGTAACAACAGTCTCATGAGCTCTCTAAAACCGTCTACCGGCAAAGTTGTGGTACCGAATTTTCCCGTTATCCATCGTACAAGACCTTTCCGGACATGGCAATAACTTTCTATGACTTTCGTATTGTGGACTTGTCTTTGTGTATAGTATCTGTATATATTTTATCTATTAGCATTTTAGTAAAGGTATACCTTATTTATTATTTCTATTATCTTTTGCTTGGAAAATATATGTATTCTTGATTTTGCATGTACATTTTTCATTTCCATTTATACTGCCTGACTGAGAAAATCTTGTCTCTACCTGTAAGTAGTTTCGTTTATTTTTATCTTTATTTCTGAAAAGCCTGGCGCCCAACTACCTGAAGATCTGGAACCCAATAAATTTTCTAAATAACCGAAAAATGGTATTAAGTGGCGCCCAACGTGGGACCACGGACCGTGGGTTGTTATAATATGAGAGGGTTTTTTTATTTTTATTTTCCTTATGTAAAGTGATACTTCTTTTCTCCTTCCCATTGGACCTATAACACTGTAAAATTGGAATAAAAGAAACTTTATATATTATATATTATAAACACGAATCATTCAATAAAAACAAGTAGGTTTAATTAAAGATTATTTTAATGAACGATAAATAATTAAACTTATTATTCAATAAATGAAAATAATAATTAAAGGGATTGTATAGGAAAAGTTTGCAATGTGTCTAAATTGTTTAATTAAAGTAAAACTTTGTTCAAATTAAGTAAGGTAACTTGAGAAGAATGTCCTTTTTGTAAGGGTAAAATATAATTTTTTATTTGATCACATTTGATGATTTTGATGTGTAATTACTCCAAGTAAAACAAACACTATTCGTTTTTCGTATTTTTTTTTAATAATGGTACACCAAAAAAGTAAAGAAAAAAGAGGTTTAAAAAACAAATCGCTTCTGCGTAATATATTTACATTTAATGAAGAGAATACTGACTAGAATGAATATAAATCATAAAGAGAATGATTATAAGGAAAGCAAAGTAATAGGATAGGCTTGGCATGGGAAAATGGCTTTGGAGATAATCGAGGAATCTTGGCAAACTCTAATCATTAATACCTGCGCCACCATTCTTGACTTTTGTAGGATTGTGATTAAAGAGAAATTACTCTAAAGATTGTTTGAAAATTGTTTGTAAAATTTTCTTTTAATGGCTGGATAAGTTTTTTTTTTTTTTTTTTTAAGAAAATATTACAGAATAAAACAGAATGCAATTCTTAAACAATTTCATTTCTTGCGATAGAAAAATTGTCGGTTAAGATATTCGCTATTATGTAGAGAATAGGCTGATGGGTTTTCACTGCAGTGGAATAAATTCTTTTCTGTTTAAGTAAACTTTATCACAACACTGTAATTCGTCGGTGTTTTTATGTAAAATCGCGATAACTGAAAAAACTGTTTCGGTTAACTAATTTTATTATAACTCGAAATTTTGGTAATCTATTTATTTCTATTTAATTTTTCTTTGGATGGTAAAATTATATAATCAACTAAGATAGTAGATAAGAGGAAAACATGCCTCCACCAAAAGCTCCCTTAAATAAACAGGCTAAACAATTAGTTGGCTGGGGCTAAAGAAGAAACTTTTTATTTTAAAAAAAAAAAAATTATTCGACGTTTCGGACACCTTTGGTGTCCTTCCTCAGGAACTACAAAACAAAAACTATGGATATCAAGAAAATTTTATGATAAAATTAAAACATAAAACAATTAAACAATATTAGAAAGATATGATACCTGTTAAGGAAGAATGGAGGAGTTAAATGTTTGGGGAGGTTATTGTTTGGTTGTACAGTAAGGTATGCTTGCAAAGAAAACAAAGAGAGGAAATTTTTTCCAAGTTGGGAAATCCGGAAGAATGGTAGAAATGAAAAACAACTCAATTATAAATTGAGAAACAAATTAATGTAAATAAACTAGAAAATAAGTGGAAAGTGTAGAAAGTTGGTATGTGTAATTTAGTGGGAGGGGGGCCTTTTTTGAGGAAGCGAAAAATATTGTTGTAAGAAGAGGTAATGACGTCCTTGTCTTTTTTGTAGTTGATAGAGTTAGGGTTGACGTTAATGTGGATGGATTCAGAAAGAAGTCGCTTCAGGTGATTGGAATGGGTGGTTAGGACAGAAGCGTTTTGGAAATCAAAGGAGGCTGTACTGTCAGTTTTTTTTGTTAGCTATGTCTATTTCATGTTGTCTAAGTCTCCTTCGTAGGTGAAGTTGTTTAAGTCTTTCTAGTTCATGTTGTCTAAGCCTCTTTCTACCTTAAATAACTTTACCCGGAGAAATGTTTCAAATAAAAGTTGTAACTCTTTATTTTATAGTTCACATACTTATTTTAAAGACAATCGTTGTAGCCGTTTTAGAATAAACTAGCAAAAAAATCTGAAAAATACTTTTCAGTAAAAACGCAGTTCCGCTCATCTGATTTTCTTCAAACTCGGAATTTCAAAAAACCATATTTAATTCTAATTAATATTATTTAGATGATAGAATTGTTTAATAAACTGAAATAGCACTTTAGAGGCAAACCGCACACCACCTCTCCCACAAAAGTCCCCTTTAAATGAATTTGCCTGGTGAAATGTTTCAAATAAAAGTTGTAGCTCAATATATGTGCAGTTGAAGTAGAAGTTTAAAGAAAAAACCATTGAAGCCATTTTCGAGAAAATCACAAAAAAAACTGATGAAAAAACATTCAGTAAAGTGGCACTTCCGAATTTTATGAAAAGTTTATTTTCAGATCCTGTTCGTACTTTGAAGAAATATCAAGTTTAAAACATTTTGCGATCAGTCGTTTTTGAGATATGCTGTCCTACACACACACAGACAGACACATAAAACCAATTGCTAAAAACCACTTTTTTGGACTCAAAACGGATTATATCCGGTGAAAACTAGATTTCCAAAATTTGACACGATTACAATACTTGCTCTTACTAGATGTAAGAGAAAGTAAAAATACACTGATCTTTTAGAAAAATTATAAACTGTATTAACATAATGAAATCACTTTATAAATTTAAAAAAATACGTTGAGAGATAACAATACGAGATATTGCAATATCATATGTAGGATCGTTCTAAGTGTTTTCTTTGTTATCTTTTGTTTAGCTTCTTATATTATGTAATGTAGTTTAATCATAACAATATGATAGTAGGTTAAAGGATGTAAAGGTTTTAATCAGAATTTATAATGATCCTTTTTCTCCTTTTAGAAAAAAAAAAGAAGAAAAAAAGTGGTGAATGAAAGAGTTGCAATCAATTCTGTAGATGGAAGAACTAAAAGACAATGTGAACAAAACAAAAACAGTGAGTGCGACAGAGATAGAGAACTATTAAAGGCGGTAGGCATTTGGCCTACTTTAGAAAGCAATTAGTGTTTCTAGACTCCTTTGTCTTCAACACGTCCACTTCCTTTATTCAATTGCACTAAATATAAGCACTCCAGCATGCAATGAAAACAAAGAGAAAAGAAATAGCTCTATTCTCCCCACATACATATTGCCAGTATTTCTTCTGTTATTTTTTGTTTTTTTTAAAGATTTGTTGTGAGACCTACAAGCTAAAGGCCTGCGAGCATTTCCTCCAAACAGATGCAAGCATTGAAATATAGCTGAATACGCTAGCAAAGGAACTAGATTTAAGGCCACATGACTTGTGTTTATAACTGGAATGCAGTGTGTAGTGGTCTTAGTGAACCACTGAACCCCCACCACTCATCCACTCTAGCGGAGAGAAACAGCCCCTCTCGCACAGAGAGGAGAGGCTCGGCGAGTGTATATATATATATATATATATATACGAGAGAGCCAGTCAGAGAGTGATTCTGTTCAATTCAGTCTTACACGTCAGACATCATTCTGTTAATTCACACTCCGTACATATCGTTTAGCCACGTCAGTCTGTCAGTTCAGTTAGGTTCTAAACTCTAAAGTGTAAAGTCTTTGGTATACAGTCATATACATATATATATCAATTATATATCTTAAACCAAATCTTAAGGTGTTTATCTTTCATCATCAACAACCATCTCCTCACAACACTCTTACACAGTGTAATGAATGCCAGAAATTATATTATACATATAATTTGAAGAAAATAATGATTTGAGAGAAAAATGCAAGTTGGTGGCAAAAAAAAAGGTAAAACCCAGGTAGAAGACCACCGTTACAGTAGAGTCATAGAACTTAGTCACCTTTGTCTTTTTGCTCCTTCTCACAGCGGAGGATTCTCTACCGAGGGAAGGCATTCTTTCAAGACAGTCTGAATTAGACATTGAACCAGAACATTTTTGTATCAGGAATCGCTCACTTAACATCAGTGCCACGTATAAGAGTTTAACATTTAATCTAGATAAATAATTAGCATATTGTTGTAATATTATAAAGTATTTAAATTGATTTAGACATTAATATAATTAATTTATTCTAGCAGTGCTGTAATATGATTTGTATTTGGGGGCAAATTAAATATGTTAATTAATAATTAATTATTATAATTCATATTTGAAATCTTCTCTAAGGGAATCTCGTGAGGTCTGTGTTTATACAGAAGTTGGAGAGCATGAAAAAGCAACTAAATATATAGATTCAAAAAATATATAATTAAAAAACAATATTTATAAAAAAATAAAATAAATATAATATTGTGATACAAAAACATAAGTGTCTTGTCATTTAAGAGAAACTACTTTTTATAAAACTTACATATTTTCTGACTTGGAAGAAGGTTGGGTTTCTTGGGACACTTCCACCACTCCCTACTGTAACATGGCTTTTTCTATTGACAGACTTCACTCTTTTTATGGTACAAATTTTGAACTGACCCCCTACCCTAAAAAGGGTCCACCTTATATATTCTACCTCCACCCCGGAGAATGTGAGAAGAGGGAAATTCTTTTTTTTGTCCTAAATAAATGTAACGATAGAGGGTAGGCCAGGTATCTCTGACTCAACTAACTGTTTCTTTTGTGCCTTCCAACCTTCAAAAAACCCAAATTTATAAATATGTACATCCGAAACATTCCCTACATTATAATCATAAAATATTTAACAAGAATATATTTCGATACAATCTATATTTAATAATTCTTCCAAAGATGTAAACATTACAGTACTTTCTTATTTATTTCTTATTACTTCTCTTCTCTTTAAACATACACACAAGCCCCTTTACGAAACTGCACGTGCTACACGCTACTACAACATACAACAACACATCACACCAACAACATTTCAGCAGCAAAAAAACATAATGTAAGTTTGATGACCTTGGATTTTGTTTATTATTTTCTCTTACGGTAAATCAGAGTAATTAATACGAGGTTAGGAAATTTTCGAAACCTGTTTTCATCGGATCCTGAATATGAAGTTGACAAATAATTGTGGTATGAATTTAACGGTCTGTATAAATATAAATGGGCAAATAGGTTCAAATCACTAAAAAAAAAAACCTGACAATAAGGTTTCATAATTTGCTCTGACGATGGATAATATTCGAAACCGGTCAGGAACAAAACCAATATGCATGCTACGACGGATAAAATACCGGAAATAGTCACCCCACCAGATTATTTTTACTTTCTCAAGCTGCTGTAAGTGAAAGTATTGTAATCTGGCAAATTTTCGATATCGAGTTTTTACTTGGAATATTCGTTTTGAGAGCCCCTGAGTCCAAAAAAAGTGGTTTTTAGCGATTGGTCTGTGTGTGTGTGTATGTGTGTGTGTGTTTGGGACAGCACATCTGAAAAACGAAAAATCGCAGAATGTTCAAATTTAATATTTCGTTAAAGTGCCACCAACAGACATGAAAATAAGAATTTCGTAAAAATCGTTCAACCAAAAGTGCCACTTCACTGAATGTTTTTTTTTTTCAATTTTTTTGTGATTTTTCTCAAAAACGGCTCCAACAATTTTCTTCAAACATTGCTGATCAACCATACATTCAATGAGCTACAACTTTTATTTGAAACATTTCTACGGAAACAATCCATTTTAGGGCATTTTTGGTGGAGGGGAGTTGTAAGGTTTTCTTCTAACGTCCTTTTTCAGTTTATTAACACAATTCTACCATCTAAATAGTATTAATTAGAATTAAATATAATCGGAATTAAATTCCGAGTGAGAAGAAAATCAGGATGACCAAGAGTGCGTTCTTACCAAAAAAGTATTTTGTCAGTTTTCTCCTATTTTCTCTAAAACGGCTCCAACGATTTTCTTTAAAACAAGTATGTGAACTATACACATAAAGCGCTACAACTTTTATTTGAAACATTTCTCTCGCTAAAGTTATTTAAGGAGGCTTTAGGGGGGGATGGAGTGGAGTTAAGTTTTCCATTAAAGTACTATCGGTGATTATACAATTCTACCATCTAAACTAAATTAATTAGAATTAAAATATTATTTAGAAAATTCCGAGTTTCAAGAAAATTAGTAAACCGGAAGTGCGTTATTATTGGACAGTTTTTACTTCCTCTTCCTCCTACTAAGAGGAAGTATTGTAATCGTGTCAAATTTTCGATATCGAGTTTTTACCGGAAATATCCGTTATGAGGTCCGGTTTTGAGTTCAAAAAAGTGGTTTTTAGCAAATGGTGTGTGCGACTGTCTGTGTGTGTGTGTGTGTGTATGTGAACAGCATAGCTCAAAAACGAAAAGCTGTAGAAAGTTGAAACTTGATATTATGTTTAGGTATCACCATGGGATCTGATGGTGCGTTATCTGTTAAAATTCCTCAACCGCAAGTACCACTTTAATAGTTGGCTTTATTACCTTTTTTGCTATTTTCTAAAAAAATTGCTCCAACGATTTTCTTTAAATTTGGTATATCAACTACACGTACAAAGAGGTACAACTTTTATTTAAAACATTTCTCTGGTAAAATTCATTTAAAGGCACTTCTGGGGGGGGAGGGGTGGAGTTAGGTTTCATCTTAACTGCTTTTTCAGTTTATTAGGCAATTCTGTCATCTAAATAATATTAATTAGAATTGAATATGTTGTTGAAATTCCGAGGTTGAAAAAATCGTATAACCGGAAATGCGTTTGTTTTAACACTTTACTAATGATTTTTTTTTTCACCTTTTTCGCGATTTCTCAAACAGGCTCTACGATTTTCTTGAAATTCGATATAAAACTAAACCTGCAACTGATCTACATCTTTTATTAAAAACATTCTCTGAGAAATTCATTTAAGGTACTTTTAGGGGAGGGTGAGGATTCAGTTTCCTCTAAAAAGTGGTACATAGTTGAATTATTTATATTATACTATATCCAACCAAATAATTAGAAATAAATAGATGGCCAAAATTCCGAGTTTTAAGAAAATTAGTAAACCGGAAGTGTGTGCATTTACTGAAAAATTGTGTGAGTTTTCGACGAATTTCGTTATATTTAGTTCACAAACTATATCATTTGTCAATTATAATTTTGAGGATAGGAGTAAGAGAAAGTTGTGTGAGTGTTTCACACCAGATTTTTTTTTTTTTCCAGTTTTTGCGATTTTCTCCATAAAATCACCGACGAATTTTCATGGAATTTGGTTTACTAACTATGAAATTTGTCAGTAATAATTTTGTAAACTGTTTCGTAAGAGAAACTTGTGTAAGTGTTTTCTCAGCAGATTTTTTTTTTAACTTAAATTAATGATGACAAACTGCCAACATATTATATGTAAAGCCGACTTTCTCTTACGAATTTTTATTATAATTTAATATTATTAAAATAATTATGGAAGATTCTTCTCGACCGTTGCTTGTATGAAGGAAAAAGAGCGTGAGTTTCGGTCTTTTTTTGAAAAAAAATCAAAAAAACTTTAAAACATTCTTGCCAACGTTTCGACAAATAATATGGTCTTTCAAGTACCCTTCAACATATAAATACAATAGGTTCTTTTTTGAAAGTCAAAATCAAAAACAAAAAAACAGAAAGTAATAAAAAATAAAATTATGGATTAATTTATAAAAATTTTTTGGTTTACTTACATAAAAAATAAAAAAAATAAAAACTATTAAATAATCTTTAAAACATATCAAAACTTGAAAACTTATGTATAATTTTGTAAATAAAAAGTTGAGAACACCTCAACAACACAGAGAATAGTGAACAAATAAACCATAGTGAACAGCGGGCAGGTATATTTATAACGGGACTAGTGGAGAAAGCGGTCTATTTGGAAAAACAAGGTCAGGGATTAGGAACAACCTGATTATTTAATAGTTTTTATTTTTTTTTTTATTTTTTATGTAAGTAAACCAAAAAATTTTTATAAATTAACCCATAATTTTATTTTTTATTACTTTCTGTTTTTTGTTTTTGATTTTGACTTTCAAAAAAGAACCTATTGTATTTATATGTTGTAGGCCTTGAAAAAAACAATATATTTGTCGAAACGTTGGCAAGAATTTAAGTTTTTTTATTTTTTTCAAAAAAGGACCGAAACTCACGATCCTTTTCCTTCATTAAAAAAATTATGGCTATAAAAATGAAAGAATGAATTTTTAAAATATTTCGGAACAATTATTTTTAAAATAATTGTTCATTAAAAATTCTGTTTGCAGGTAAGTTATTATTATTATAGTTTAACAGGAAAAAGGAAAGGAATAAAGTTGATTTTTGTTCTTTTCTTCTTTTTTTTTAATAATAATGGAGACAAATAACAAGTTGTAATATTATTTACTTAGAAAGTTTAGTGATTTTTTTAAGAGAGAGGGAGTAAACAGTATGAGTTTGACATTATTACAAATAAATGCAACAAAACAATTTACAATATCTCTCTAAAATTGGAAGCAAACACAATTGAGAGGTTACTACACTCCATCCCCGCCGCCTTCACTTGCATTAGCTGATTGCTTCTTTCCAAACATTTATTTTAGTCCATCACTTTTCATCATACTTTTTGCTAAATTGTATCTCTCTATCAATCGGCTGTTTGTGTTGTTGGCAAATATTACTACATATATGAGTGTGTACTTTAAATTTTTTTTTGCACTTCACACTACATTATTTTTATTAAAAGTAAGTTGCTGAAAATATAGAATTAAAGTAAAAGGATATTAAGATGATTTAGGTTACCATTTTGAAAAATCTGTTAATTATTCACATGGATTTGTCTCACAGAAATTCAGAATTCTTTATAAATCAATAAAATTGACAATTAATTAAACTTGGATATATTGGATATCCTTGGCGGGTTTTACGTTGAACGTAGTTACGAGAGTCATTCAATAAGCAACGAGACAAATCGCTGTAGTTCAGAAACGGTTTGTGTAATCAATGCAATAGTTTCAGTGCGTCAAGTTGGCATCCTTGTACTTAGTTTCTCATCAGCTGTTCGAGAGTATTTGGCAAGCATAACCTCAAATGTATTCAGTTAACAATGGCTAGTCCGCTCGAGCATTACACCTCGGAAGAACAACGCTCACTGATTTTTAGTTGCAGAGCGTATCAAAGGTAGTGAAATCCACAAAGAATGTTGAAAATGTACGGGAATAATTGTTTGAACTGTTCGAACATTTACAAATGGGTAGAAGAGTTTAAAAGTGGCCGTGTAAGTGGCTGTGACCAGCAACGAAGTGGACGACCGGTTGAAGTTGCAACTTCCTCCCTCGAATCTTGCATTAACGCGTTCACTCAGGACAAAAGGCGTATTGCTGTTGAACTGTTGGCTGAAGAAGTGCAGTCTTCAAGAAGAAGACTGTTGGAACTGTCCATAACATTATTCGGAATAAGCTGCAGTACAAGAAAACTTGAGCGAGATGGGTTCCAAGACAACTAACGGACGCCCAGTCAACAGTTGAAAGAACGATATTTAATTGAAAAAGAATTTTTCAGCAGAATTGTAACAAGTGATGAAACATGGATACACCATTTTAAGCCGGGATGTAAGCGTCAAAGCCATGAGTGGAAGCATACGGGTTCTCCCAATCGAAAGAAATTCAATATCCAGCCGTCTGCAGGTCTTTGAGATCGTCTTTAGTATTCTGGGATTTGCAGGGGCCTATTTATTGTGACCACTTCGAAGTTCAATGAACCATCAACAACCAGTATTACAGTGATATGCTCACAAGCAATGTAAGGCATGCCATTCGAACGAAACGTCATGGACTCTTGACTAAAGGCGTGATTTTACTTCATGACAATGCGCGCTCACACACGGCACAGTTAACACAAAAAACACTTCAATAAGTGGGGTGGGAGATCCTTCCACATCCCCCCTACAGGCAAGACCCCGCCCCATCGACTTCCATTTGTTAGGATCCCTTGAAGATGCTCTACGTGAGAAATATTTTCAGTCCAATAAAGAAGTTAAAAATCAGGTGCAAAAGTAGCTTTGAGATCAACCCAAAAAATTTTATGCCAAAGGCAAACTCAAATTAGAAAAACGATGGGACAAATGTATAAATGTTGCTGGGCACTATGTTGAAGAGTAGCCAAAGTTTTGTATTGATTATAAATCGTTTTTGAGCTACAGCGATTTGTCTCGTTACTTATTGAATGACCCTCGAACATTGTAATCTACAAGATAGCGCCAATAACACTGAACAAACCCCCCAAAAATAAGACATTTGAAATGTTAGGTCAAAACATTTTTCTATCATAAGCCGATTTTCATCAAATTTGGAATTCTAACAGGGCTATATATGTGATAGCACCGTACATTATACTGAACTGGTGTTTTAAGAGAAAAGCTGAGCTTCAGAGCTCATCAGAATCCCCCCAAAAAACTGTTTTCCCGAAATAATGTTACAATGAAGTGATTTGTGAATTTGTGCGTTTATATAAGTATATGAACTTGCAGGGCCTTGGCTTCCTCAAGCAGACTGTCCCAACCATCTCTGTCTGTGGCTTTCCTTCTCCACTGCCTGACGCCAAACTTCATCAGATCCAACTCCACAACCTGCAGCCAACGCAAGCTTGGCCGGCCTCTAGGTCTTCTACCTCTTGGGTGCCCTTCATAGATCTTTCGATAGGCTCTTTCCACACTCATTCTGTGGAGGTATCCCAACCAGCGCAACCTTCCCACTTTTATGGCAGTCACAAGCGTCTCTTCTCCATAAAGCTGATACAATCCAGCATTTTTACGAGGACGGAACAGCCGCCCTAAACTACTGGGCCATAAATAACCGCAAAACTTTCCTCTCCCAACAGTTCAACCACTGCTCGTATTTCGCTGTCAACACCCATGCCTACGAGCGGTATAGTAATACCGGTCTGAGAAGTGTCTTATATACGGTGACTTTCTTTGTCTGGGCACATATAAGACAGGGGTGTAGGGTAGGTCGCCTCCGCGCGGTGCACCCTGGGTTACGCGAAATGACCTACATGGGCGGACAAGGCTCATCGCCTTGGTGAAGGCAGCTTGCCTAGGGGAAGGGAACCCCAAAATCAAATCCCCCCCGGGTTGGAGGTTGGGCGTGGGGCTAACTCCCCTACTCCATAAAAAAATGTATGGTTATGAATCCAATAGCAGAAAAAGAAAAACCGGACAGTTTTAATGGAAAAAAGACCCAGGCGAGCAATATGGAACATATCAACATGGAATGTGCGGAGTCTTTGGTAGTCAGTGCATGATAATAATAATAAAATATATCAGGGACAGGATAACGCGTCAGGGTGGTCTTAGAACGCGGTGGGCCAGGGTTCGAGACCAGGCACTGTTGTCCATTGATTTTTCTCCTCATAGAACCGTCTACATCTCACTATCCGATGGTAGATAGTATTGACAGTAACGAGTGAATACTGCCCAGAGGTAGACAGAGTACGATGAAAGCCGCGGGCGCCAACGGACATTGATATTGAAGCGCCATAAAAAAAAAGAACGAGGAAATAACCGATCATTTTCTTAAAGTAAATGCAATAAGTAATAATCAATACAGAGTATGGCTTACTTGAAAGTAATTTATTTTATTTTCTATTTTGTAAAGGAATTATCTCTTTAGGCCGATGCGGATACCCTCCGAAGAAGGTAGTCTGCTACCACCCAGACTTTAGAGTTTAGCTTCCACACTAAAGTATAGAACTACTATAAAGTAAATTAATTATGGTAAAGATAATATTCAGGTCACTCGACAATTTCTTTAATTAATTTATAACAAATATCAATACAAAAAACTCCCCCTCGAATGCATTATTAATGAATAATATTGTTCGATTAATATTTTATAATAAGTTAATATGTAAATAAAATATGACCTCTTTGTTTTCATATAGACTTTATTATCATTTTTTTTGTACACAAGCTTACTACAAGTTAGTAATGACAAAGTTGTTACTTGTAAACAAAGTTTGTAACATAATCACAAAGATAATACGATTATCTAAACTAAAATTACCTTTTCTTAGTATCCACACTGATTAAATTTATATTCAACATACGTACAACTTTGTTTAAGCTTATTAAAATAATATTATTTTACTTTCACATATTTTAGTTTCAGCTATTAACAATAAGGTTAAATAATGATTAGATTACTAGCTTCTCGGTCATGTGGGGATAAGAGATAACGAATCTGCCGACAAAGCTGCTAAAGAAGCGGCATCAATGTTTTGTACAGACGAACGTGTCCTTGCAGTCGATTGAAAAGCTTTTCTAAAAAAACAAAATCTTTCCAACTGGGAAAAGGAATGGCAATCAATGCAGCTGTCAAATAAACTAAGGAATATCAAGAGTACCACAAAGAAATGGTCAACCTCAAATCGAGAGGCTCTGCGAGAAGAAGTTGGCCTAGCTTTGAATGAGACTCTGTCACACCATGTTGACACAAAGCCACATATTCCGAAAGAACCTCAGCCGGTATGCAGCGCTTGCAATACGACATTAACGATCCAGCATATTCTCTTGGAATGTTCGAAATATGTAAACGCGCGAGGAAGGGAACGTAAATTTGCCGACCAGTCTTACAGATGTATTAGGTGACAATGAGGGCAATATCAATAAGACTTTTGAATATCTTAGGGAGGTTCATCTATTTCATTTGTTGTGAAACTAGCTGTACATATGTATGTGTTTAGTGTTTGCTGGTGTCTTGTGTATATGTATTTATTTTATAAATGATACAAGGGAGTAGAGGAATATGATTAGACCTAGACTGTGGGTTTGCTGTAGAAATTGTTAGACTGGTAGGTATGGATATGCATCCCGGATGAGTGCTTACACATTAGAAACAGGTGCAAAGGACCATAGCTGTTGTGCACCTTAAAAAAATCCAGAAAAAAAACTAGCTTCTACTTCTAGCTTCTAGCTTCTACACGAAAACTAATATTAATAAATTATGAAGCAACATTTTGTAAAAAATATTCTTGTAATAATTCGTAAACAACATTAAGAATTAGGGATTTTTAAATAACAATAGCACCAACAGATTTTTCTAAAACACAAAATACCCATCTAAAAAAACAAAACAAAACCCACACAACATTTACAAAATAGTATGCTAAACCTGCGAAGGTAGGACAAACATAGGATAAACAAAAAGACATTTGTTCAACAGATTTTAAGAACATAGTGCTAAAAAGGAAAAAAATACGGGAATCGACGCATATGACCTAACTGTGAAAATAGGACCCATTCATGAAACGTTTAAGGAAAACTAAGAAGATTGGGATTAACCTAGAATAGTATTTTCAGAGACCGCCTATTTAGTTGAACTGAATAAATAAGCGAACGTTTACTAATAAAATAATAAGAACGTATTTTTAGAACCGCAATATTCTAAAGAATGTACTTTATTATGTTGATACGTAATCTTGAACTTCCGGTATGAACACAACACTAATCATACACAATATAAAACTATATATTTTATTATTTTATGACTTTCTCTTATATATAATTACTATTTATTATAAAAATTATTAAATTTATTTAACTTGAAAAAGAAAAAAATAAATAACTTGAGATATCTGAAAAACAACACTAGCGGATTCACGCTACCCCTACAATAAACACTGATTTTTTTACTTAAATTTTTTTTGTATTTAACATAATATTTGCAAGACATCTAGAACAACTAGATTATAAAATTAGACCGTTATTTCAGTTATCATCGTCCGCTTTTTAAGTAATACCGGTTTGAACCGGATTTTGTAAAAACGAAATAGAAAAAAGAAATATATCCTTATTCAAGTGTCTTTATTACCATTTCAATTTTCAAATATGTTAAAAAAAAAATACAAAAAAATGTATTCTACGTGTTATGCAACTGTCTTATGGCAGATACAGTTTGAGTTTTTTTTTTTTTAATTAATACCTAATTTAAAACCACTATTATTTTCTATATAATATACGAGGGTCATTCAACCGTAACGAGACAAATCGCTGTAGCTCAGATACGGTTGGTTTAATCAATACAATAGTTTCAGAGCGTCAAGTTGGCATCCTTGTACTTAGTTTCTCATCAGCTGTTCGAGAGTATTTGGTAAGCATAACCACAAATGTATTCAGTTAACAATGGCTAGTCCGCTCGAGTATTGCACCTCGGAAGAACAACGCACACTGATTTTAGTTGCAGAGGGAATCAAAGGATACTCCATAAAAATACCTATGGTTACGAATCCAATAGCAGAAAAGAAAAACCGGAATGTTTTAATGGAAAGAATATCCAGCGGGGAATATGGAACATATCAACATGGAATGTGCGGAGTACTTGGTAGTCAGTACATGATAATAATAATAAAATATATCAGGGACTGGATAACGCGTCAGGGTGGTCTTAGAACGCGGTGGCCAGGGTTCGAGAACAGGCACTGTTGTACGTTGATTTTCTCCTCATAGAAACATCTAAATGAGAAACTAATTGAGAGTATAACCTCAAATGTATCAGTTAACAATGGCGAGTCCGCTCGAGCATTGCACCTCGGAAGAACAACCTCAGTGATTAGATTTTTAGTCGCAAGGGGTATCAAAGGTAGTAAAATGCACGAAAGAATGTTGAAAGTGTACGGGAATAATTGTTTGAACGGTTTGAACATTTACAAATTGGCAGAACAGTTTAAAAGTGGCCGTGTATGTGTTTGAAGTTACAGCTTCCTCCCTCGAATCTCGCATTAACACGGTAATTCAGGACAACAGGCGTATTACTGTTGAACTGATAGCTGAAGAAGTGCATGCTCACAAGCAATGTAAGGCCTGCCATTCGAACGAAACGTCGTGGACTCTTGACTAAAGGCGTGATTTTGCTTCATGACAACGCGCGCCCATACACGGTATAGTTAACTTAAGAAATACTTCAAAAATTGGGGTGGGAGATCCTTCCACGAACCCCGCTACAGCCCCAACTTTGCCCCATCGGACTTCCATTTGTTTGGACTCCTAAAAGAGGCTCTTACGTGGGAAAGATTTTTCATTCCAATGAAGAAGTTAAAAATCATGTGCAAAAGTGGCTTCGAGATCAATCCAAAGAATTTTATGCCAGGGGCAAACACAAATTAGAAGAACGATGGGGACAAGTGTATAAATGTTGCTGAGGACTATATTGAAAAGTAGCCAAAGTTTTGTAGTGATTAAATAAATCGTTTTTGAGCTACAGCGATTTGTCTCGTTACTTATTGAATGACTCTCGTATATAAATCGGAATGGTCGAACAAGAATTCCTCACCTTTTAACATTAAGAATAATCAAACAAACAGAATTTATAAAAAATATTAGATTATCAGAGCAACATTGTAGATGATTATTTGAATAAGTTTGGTGATTGCTATAAACCAAGAATATATAAAATATCGTAAGAGAACAAAGAAATTAAGGTAACCAGCACGTCTGAATAAGTTTATTGAAGAAAACACTGAGAACGAAGTTACTAGATATAGTGTTTTAGTATGAGTGTAAGGATCTGCGTAAATATATGTGTGTATGTGTGTGTGTGTGTGTGTGTGTGTGTGCTGTGCTGTGCGTTCGTGCGATGTGCGTGTATATATATATATACGTATGTGTATGAAGTGATGCACGTTACAATTACAAGGAGTCACGTTCCAATCTCTTCTACCGTAAACTCACACGTCACTCGAATCCAATAATATGGTATAGTCCTTTTAGGAAACAGAATACTAGTGAAACAAGGATT
>JAAEAF010012108.1:0-14508 GCA_011037195.1 Triatoma infestans | reverse complement strand
AGGGCTATATGAAAGTTATCCTACAAATCTGTTCTAAACAGCGAACCGGTTACTTTTGAATTTAATTGACTAAGATATTTTTTGTTGTGGTTGATTACGCAGAGCTGAAAGCATCAGAGATACTTTCCGTGATAGCCTGCTTCTTTTTCTAGTCACCGACCGGTTTCGGGCGTTCGCCCATCATCAGGATTTTTGTTCTAAACAGTGTGATAACATAGACTTGTATAGAGCAAATTTAGTTTATACACTCAGGGATACTATCACGGAAAATATCTTTGATAAATTATTTTTTCTTTCCGTATTATTTCAGATGGTGTGGAAGTTGAGAAGGAGCTAGGAAGTCAGAGAGTCAAAAATTTATCACATAAAAAATTCTTTAATAAGTAAATAGTATATTAAAACTCCCTCAGCTAATTTTATACATTATTTCCAAGTGCCTTCCGTTGACGATTTAAATTTAAGTACTGCAGATTATGAGTTGAAAATGCTCTTTCGCCTTTTTAACACTTCCTCTTCACTGCCATCACTCTGTTTTTGTTTTTTTTAATTTAATGAACATCTTTGATCATTGTCGCCCGGAGCCGTCATTGCACTCCGGACACAGTTCTCTCTCTACAGATAACACTGCTCATCACCACACAGTGTGATTGTAAAGGGTGATAGGAAGAGAAAATCTAAAGGCGGTACTTCTGAATTCGAACCCAGGGCTTCCGCGTGCTACCATTGAGCTAATCCCTTTCCTTTCACTAAGTTGCTTGCCAGAAGTAAAATTGTATGGAGACTTGGAGACTGCTACTCATTTTGAACTAGATGCTCTTGTTCTCCCTCGAATCGACATATTGTTAAGGAATGTATAGAACATAAACGTTGAACTGGCCATTTTATATATAAGTTTGATGAAAACTTGCATTAATTTGGAAAAATAATAGGCCATAAAAAGACACTAGTACTTTTTTAATACAGTACAAAGCGGACATATATTAAGGAACACCAATTGATATCATTTTGAAGAGCAATATCTAGTAAATTATGTTCAAAATTTAAGAAACGAGAAATAAGCTCATAACCATTTGAAAAAATGAAAATTGTATTAAAAATGGGAAATAAAACACACGTATCCGAAACTAATATTTAGTTTAGATTCAAATAAATTTAATTCAACTTATCAACATATATTATAATTACATTCATATAATTAATTGTACAAAAATATGACCAAGGAAATCTGTTAACAGAAAGCACCACTTTGGAGATCTTGATAATAGAAAAATTCTTGCTAAAAATGTGTGAATTTCTTTCGGGATTCAGCTCATGATGCTGTCAGACAGAAAGACAATGTCAACTTTATTTATATAGAATTCAGAATTACACATTCATCCCGAGTTTTGCTTCTTAGAAAGAAAGACTTTCTATAAGTCCTTTTCTAAAATATTAATAGAATGTAGTAACAGAGGCAGAAGGATAATAATTTGCAGATAATTTCAAACTGAAATAAAAAGTATCTCTGATAATATTAACTGTGATGAAAAGGACATGTGATGTTACTTTGTATGTTGGAATAAATGTAATATCCAAGATTTTTTCAGACAGAAGATTCTGTGAAATCGTATGTCACAGAATCTTTTCTTTATATTAATCTTATATCATATGCAATCATACATAGATTGGTAAAAGTGATCCACTCATTCACCAAAGAGATAACAGGCTATTTTATATACCACTTCACTTACAATGGCTTTTAATGTAACATTTTCGCTTTTTAATTTAATTTTGTTTTTTTTTTTCAATCAAGAAAGGAAGAGTGCGAACGAACATTGCAATATAAACTTAAAAACTGGAAAACATTGTGCGTATTCTACAAGATTCGTTTTTCAGAAGCTCCACATCCATGCCCTCTTTTAATGCCTTGCCCTTACCTCTCTTCCAGAAGTCTCCGCATCTGGTTCTAAATGCATCTCTGAAGTGTGTTCGAGAAATAAAAAATAGAAATACACACTTCAGGCGGGCCATCTCTGGACATTGTTTCAACACTCGGAACTATTAATAAATAGTTAATAAATTTAATATTAATCACTATTAATAACTAATTTAATAAATAAATAAATATTAGTTAATTTTTTTTTCTTCATATAATGTTTCGAATGTTTTAGCAATTTTTTTTTTTTAAGCAAAAATTTGAAATCGAGAGAAAAATACAAATTATATATTTACTTTTTTTTGCTACATAATTTCTTTCCGCAGCTTTTAGCAAATGTCAGTCATTAATTACTTTAATATTTATTGTACTTGAAAATCGGAAAATTATGAAAAGAGTGATTATCGGAATTATGATGATGAGTGGGTGGATTGTAGTTCACTTTAACCCATACAATTGTTTTTGTTGATTTATAAAAAAAAATTTTAATTAATCTGCATTATAATTACAATTATATATACAACTATGTTCTGTTTATTTATAAACGAAGGAATTCATGTTATCATAATAATTATTCCATTGATTTCCATTATGTTCAATATTATTTGGCCATTCATCAAAATCATCATAATGTTTTGGAGGTGTATGCTGTTCTTGGACTGATTGTCCCAAGGTCATTGTTGATTCTATGGCTGACAGCAGTTCATCAGAAGGATATGTATCATAGTTACTGAATTGTTCATTGTATTGTACAAGCGGCATTGTGATTGGAGGATAATTCATCGATGTTCCTCTACTGTTCTCTATAAACACTCTGGAAAACAAAATCAACTTTTTATTAATAGATGCAAAAAATGTCTCTGGTAAAAATAAAGTACAGATGGTCAACAATCTGAATTTGTAATCATGTGTGACCACCAATTTAAATTAAAAGTGTGCATTCCACGCGACAGTTTCCTTTTTTTTCCCCCACTTTAATCAATTAAAATAGTACTTTACTGTATATAATAGTATATGAACATACATTAAAATAATACCATGTACTTTAGGCTTGAATAAAATCTGTCTGCCTGGAATTATTGAATGCGAAACAAAAGACAATATAATGCTGAGAAACACTCACTACTAAATTAACTAATGTCACTACTAAACAAACCGAAAATAAAATAGATTACCGGAAACCAAAATTGTCGGCAGTGTAATGTGCAATTTTTACGTTCCCGTCTGGTTCTAACAATCCGAAACTTCCAGAAACAGTTCCATTTGGAAACCTTTCTTCTTGTCTATATTGTACATTTCCAGTATTGGGATCTTCCAGGTCGTAACCAAAGGTGTATGAATCGGTACCCTGAAAATAACAATTTTAGTCGTTTATAGCAGAAAATTAAAAATTTATTTGGTTACCTTGATTACGAATATAAAAGGTAACCACTTAAATCTCTATAAAAATGTACATTTCTTATGAGCACACTGTTATATACTGCAAAAAAATGTGCCCTCAAGTGTTTACTAAAACACCCCCGTGGCGGCTAGTGCATAAGCATTGCGCCATTGGAGCACCCCCCAAAAAATAATTACAAAAATTGATTTTTACATTTTTGATAAAAAATAATGACATAACAATATTTGCATTATTATTATTTAAATACCATTAATAAATCCGTTTAAAAAAGATATATTAGTTGACGCTGCCCTAAAGCTGCTGCTTTCGCAATGTCAAAAACTGGTCATATTCGATTATTTCTGACAAGCTTTGTTTGCCTTAATAATGTGATCCAACTAGTGCTATTTTAGCAGCTCACCGGGAAGCGTTGATTGTAATTGATGACGTTTTATAGGTAATATTATTTTTAAAAAAATATTTTTATTATGTTCGTTAAAGGTTCAATGGCAAATTTCTTTTTCTTTTTTTTATTCAATAATACTATTTTGCATAGAATAAAAGTATACAATAAAATAAATATTATTTAATATGTTTATCAAGATGGTTTCTTGAATATTTAAAAAAAAAAATCTCAATTGACCCGAAATAATTGAAATAAAAACAAAGGTAGTTGCATTCCTAACATTATAATTCAGCAAATAGCAGTTAGTTCCTGATTTGTCAAATAAATAAAAAGTTAATCAAAAATTCTGTGAAGCTAAAACTCAAAGAATGGATTTTATATTCAATTAATTGAATTATTTTTATATTAGTTATTTGAGAAATCATGTTTAATATGTATGACAGAAAATATCTTCAAAAATATCCATGTGAATTTATTTTTAATTAAATCGAGTTGAATTTAGACATGTTCCGTTTTACTCATGCAACACCCCCACTTACAAACCTTCACGGGCCACCAAAGAATATACCTTAACATATATTAAGTATTAAATATGTGGATGAGTCCACGCAATGCTGGATAACATCTGGTATTTTAACCGTCGTGGCCTGCATATTCCTTTTGTTCCTGATCGATCTGTTCAGATTTTCATCCATCCTCAGAGCAAATTTATGAAGTTCGTGTAGAGAGTTCACTTCAACGCAAGTTTCTGTTACACTGACCTTGTTGGTATAAACATATGTGCGGGAGGTCATCTATAATATCAGGAGGTTATCAGAAACATTGCGTTGAAGTGAACTCTGAACACGAACTTGGTGAATTTGCTCTGACGATGGATGAAAATCCGAAATCGGTCAGAAACAAAAGGAATATGTCTGCTACGACGGATAAAATACCAGATATTAAGTACTTATTTATATTTCTTACAATTAAATAAAATTAAGTTACTTACAGAATAGTCTCGTTCATAATATGATGACCATCCATCTGCCAAACTTAATTTGGGAAGTACTGGTAAAGAGTAGATAACTGGCAGAATAAAAATAAGTCGCTATAAAAAAATTGAATGATAATTACTGTTCTGAGTCAAGCTTTGAAGATATTAAGCAAAAGTAATGAACACAATCTGATAGCCAAAACTGAAAAAAATAAACACTTAGCACTTTCATCTAAGTTTATTGAAATCTATATTTAAACTTGTTATGAAAGTTGCCATTTCTAGCAACCATTTTAAGTTATTCAGTTAATTTACTTAAATTTTTAATTTTTCTCAAAAATGGCTCCAACGATGCACCTTAAACTTCGTATGCCAACTACACACATAAGTACCCATCACTTTTATTTGAAACATTATTCTGAAAGAATTGTTTTTTGGGGGGTTTTGAGGGAAACGGTAGTAGGTTTACCATTAATATAATATTAATCCACATTAGAAACGTTGATAGAATTCCAAATTTGAAGAAAATCGGTTTACCCATAATGCAATTTTACAGAATAGGTTGTTGAGTTTGTATTTTTTTGGAATTTTCTCGAAAACGGTTACAACGATTTTCTTTAAACTTGGAGCACTTGTTGCTATAGATAGAAAGGTATCAATTTTATTTGAAACATTTTTGTAAAAAAATGGCATTTATGTGGATCTGAATAAACTAGGACGTTAAAATTCAAATGTATTAGTTCAATATTATAAGTTTCTCTACAATGTAATCATTATCTACCGCCTATTTTGGTCATTTGGGCCCTCCCCCCCCCCAAACAGCATCACCATCTGTATATTTATGTTGGGATAAATGAGAAAATTTGCGGTTTAATGAATATTTGCCATTTTATAATTATTTTTTTATTAATAGGAGTAAGAGAATGTAGCGTGAGCGTTTCAAACCAGATTTTTAAAACTGAAAACGATATTTTTAATATGCCACCACGATTTGTCGTCGGGTTTACGCACTACTATTTCAAAAAGGATTTGATTTATTTTTATTTTCATAAATATATAATTGTTTATTAAAAGATAAGATGAAAACATTTTATTATATTTGTTTATTTGTAATTATTGTTTATTGTAGATTAGATTAGATTAGGGGATTATTGCACCGCGACCTGAATGATCTATTATGCCTCTCTAGCTACAGACAACACTGTCCGGTATAAAGGCTCTTAGAAAGAAAAAATCTAAGGGCAGCATGCTGGATTCGAACCCGGGACCTCCGAGTTGCTAGTCCAGCGCGCTACCACTGAGCTAATCCTTTTCTTCTCCCTTGGCTTTCGCCAATTATCTAGGGACGGGGCCAACGGAGCCGGGTAACGGCATTATTTGCTGTTATTCAGATGGCTCTAGGCAGGAGGGAACTGGCCTGTCAGAGCGGGAGCATGGTTGCAGGAGTTGGATAGAGGGAGTTCGGTGGCCTTGGTGGTTTGGCCACTGTCTTCCAGTCCGAGGTGGTGGGCATTATTGAATGCTGCCGCCTTGTGGGGGAGTGGCAGGGAGAGATCAAAGAATTGCGGATTTTCTCTGATAGTCAGGCCGCACTGAGGGCTTTGAGCAAGCCATGGTGGAGTTCGAAACTAGTGGGAGAATGTAGGAGAAGGCCTAATGCTTTGACTCGGAGGGGTAAGGTGCGTCTCTACTGGATACCTGGACATGCGGGAATAGAGGGCAATGAGAGGGCGGATTAGTTGGCTAGGGAGGATCATCATTACTATTTTGTGGTCCTGAACCAGCCCTTGCCGTCACGAAGAAATTTCGCGACAACAGATGATTAGATTTGGGAGATTAGAGTCTTGGAGAAATGCTGGGGGGGGGGGACACGCAGGGGTGCCTCCAAGCTAAAGATTTATAAAAGGAATTAAGCAGGGATTTCGGAGTAATCTCCTGTCCCTTAGTAGGACAGGTCTGAGAATTTGGGGGGGGGTCGGACTGGACACACTTGGGTGTCTAGTCACTTGTTTAACATTGGGAGGACGTCTAGTCTCATTTGTCAGAACTGCGACGACGGAGTCAGAGAAACGGTGTACCACTATTTATGTCAGTGTCCCCGTTTCGCTGGTACTAGGTTTCGCGTTTTGGGGAGGGCACCACTCTGGCAGGATTGCCTGGGGGAGTTGGAGTTCAAGGATATCTTGGGATATTGCAGATTGACCGATAAGTCACCGGGCGAGACTATTTAAGGGGATTTGGGGGGCATCGTGGGGATAAAAGCCATATAGGCTTACGTCCCACGCTTTCAGGCACCCGGTAATAATAATCTAGGGACGGAGACCCTAGTTTTCTGTACTGCGTTTGTCCTTGTCCGTAAAGTACAGTGTGTGTATTGTGTGCTGTTCTGATGAAGTGCATGGAGTACTGAGCTTTGCTAACCTGTGGGGTCGCTACTCCCCAAGTAACTGCATGCAACAGGTACCCTGTTGCGGGCATTGTTTATTGGAACTCCATCTGCGATTTTCCTGAAGAGTTATTTCCTTTATCCTTGAAAATAGCTACAATGAATTGCTGAAACTTCGCATACATATTAATGATCAATCACTTACATTTGAATCATTTTTTTGGAAAATTAGTTTTGTGAGCGTTGCCGAGGGAGCTACTACCTTAAGCTTTCCTTCAAAGTGCACTAAAGTACCGTTTTTATGCTCTCAATATAGTATCCTATGCGGTTCTACCATCTATACAATGTTATTATGGTACTTGCTGCCACTAGCCGACTGCCAACATGTAATATTTCCAACGTTGACTACAATATGACTATTTATTACAATTATATTGCACTAAGAGTAAGTCATGTGAGTGTTTCACATCAGATTTCTTGTTACATACGTCTTTCAAACACTTTTTAAACATTATAACTTTCACATTCTCCATGATATTGTCTAGAATTTCGGTAAATATTTTTTTAAATCAACACTATTTACATTTTCATGTCTGCATGAAAATGTGCGCCCATTTTTACTTTCACTTCCTCCTAGTAAGTCAGAGATATAAATAAAGCGCTTGAGGTCTCTTTAGACCGAAATTTTTCGAGTAGAAGAGTAGAGGAAGTATTGTAATTGTGTCAAATTTTCGATATTGAGTTTTCACCGGAAATATCCGTTTTGAGGTCCCCTGAGTCCAAAAAAATGGTTTTCAGCAAATGGTCTGTGTGTGTGTGTGTGTGTGTGAACAGCATAGCTCAAAAACGAAAACCCCGTAGAAAGTTGAAACTTAATATTACGTTTAGGTATCACATTGGGATCTGACGGTGCGTTATCGGTAAATTCCTCAACCGGAAGTACCACTTTACTAGTTTTTTTTTTTTTTACGTTTTTGCGTTTTTTTCTCAAAAATGGCTCCAATGATTTTCTTCAAACTTTGTATATCAACTACACATACTAACAGCTACAACTTTTATTTGAAACATTTCTCCGGGAAAATTCATTTAAGGGCACTTCTGGGGAAGGGGTGGGGTTAGGTTTTCATCTAAAGTGCTATTTCAGTTTATTAAACAATTCTGCCATTTATTAATTAGAATTGAATATGTTGTTGAAATTCCGAGTTTGAAAAAAATCGGATAACCTGGAAGTGCGTTTACTTTATCAGTTTACTAAATGATTTTTTTCAATTTTTCGCGATTTTCTCAAAAATGACTACGACGAGTTTCTTGAAACGTCTAATATAAACTAAATATGCAAAGATCTACATCATTTATTTAAAACATTTTTCTGGAAAAATTCATTTAAGGGCACTTTTAGTGGAAGGGTGGGGGTACAGCTTCCTTTAAAGTGCTATCATAATTGATTATACAATTCTATCATCTAAACAAAATTAATTAGAAATAAATAGATTGCTAAAATTCCGAGTTTTAAGAAAATTAGTAAACCAGAAGTGCGCTTTCACTGAACAGTTATTTCAGTTTTTGATGAATTTCATTAAATTTGGTAGACAAACTATAAAATTTGTCAATTATAATTTTGAGAACTGGGGTAAGGCGAAAGTTGTGTGAGTGTTTCACACCAGAATTTTAAACGACCAATCTGTTGAATGGCCAGAGGTCACAAAACTCTTCTTCACATTTACATCTAAATTGCTTTAATAAAATAAAAAACTTGATTTCTCAGCAAGAAACTGAACAAGTTTGCTAATTTTATTTCTTCTCGCTAGTCTCTCATAACAACAACAACAAAATTATAAAACCTAAATCGAGAAAATGAGATTTTTTTTTAAAAACAAGATAAATTACGTAGTTAAGGGTTCTCTAATATTTTAAATGAAAGGTGAACGATCATTTATTTTGTTTGTCTGATCGTTATGTGATTTTTACTTTCTCTAACTGGAGATAGTGCCAGATTTTCGAAATGAATTTTCAACGGAAATACACGTTTCAAGGTCCACTGAATACGAAAACATTGTTTTTTTGTTTTTTTTAAGTGAAAATGGTCTGTATGTATGTGTGCGCGTTTGGATGTAACAGAATATTTCAAAAACCAAAAGCCGCAGGAAACTCAAACTGGCGGTATTCCATTTAGGCACTATAACCGTATCAGACACGAAGATTTGAAGCGAACTCCTCCATCTCAACCGGATGGGCAAATTTACTAAATGTTTTTCTAGTTTTTCGTGATTTCCTCAAAAATGGCTCAAACTATTTTTCTTTAAACACAGTATATTAACTACATATACAAGGAACTACATCTTTTATTTTAAACATTTCTCTGGGAAAATTCATTTAAGGGGTGTTTTTGAAGGAAGGGGTGGGTTTAATGTTTTCCTCTAAAGTGCTATTTTAATTTATTACTTTCTCTAACCTTAGTTGGAGAAAGTATTGCAATTGCGCCAGATTTTCGAAATTGAATTTTCACCGGAAATACAAGTTTTGAGATCCCTGAGTCCAAAAAAAGTGGTTTTTAGAAAATGGTATGTATGTGTGTTCGTGTGTATGTGTGTGTGAGTGTGAAAAGAATTTTTAAAAAACGAAAAGTTACAAGAAGCTCAAACTGGGTATTTCTTTTAGGTATTACCACCCCATCAGACACAGTGCTATTTCAGTACAACAATGTGCTATACAATTCTATCAACTAAATAATATTAATTAGAATTATATATGCTGCTTAAATTTCCATTTTGAAGAAAATCGGTTGACCGGAAGTGCGACTTTACTGAATAGGTTTTTCTCAGTATTTTGTGATTTTCTCCATAAAAATGCCGACAGTTTTTCAGCGCTAATAAGCATTATTAGTAAGTGTGAAGAAAGTTTGCCATTTCGCAGTAAGAGAAAGTCTTGTGATTGTTTTGATTAAGATGAAGTAGATTTTGATTGAATTGCTAGCTCTTGCGTAGATTTCCATCTTTATAGTACTGTTTCAATATTTCGTGGACTGCGCCACATAAAATACGTATAAAACAATATAAAACTTAAGTCAAAGAAAAGTTTTTTAACCGAAAATTGTGAATTCCTTTGAGAAATTATTTTTATCGGTGTTTAACATCAATTTTATTTAATCCTACTAGTATAAACGGCGCAATACAAAATGGCGGACTTACATTGGATCTTGCTTTTCCGCTTAATTCTGTTTTGCCTTCTTTTTCACCAATGAAATGAAAATTCTGAATTTTGTCTTTATAGCTCACATTAATCTTATAAAGCAGTAAATATTATGTTAAAAATAACTTGATTTTTTGCATTATTTTTTTTAATAAAAATTTTTATCTAAACAATTTGGTAATTTATGAAATACCTACGAAAGGAATATAAGTAAACAAATTCTAAATTAGATTTTTCATAGAAATAATTGACTATAAATAATTAGCCAATCACAGTATAGAGGTGATGGTGTGAAATGTGGGCGTGGTCCACATGATAATTCTAAATATCTGATTGTGCCTAACATACGCCCTCATTTCGTACCTTATGTTCTACACTGTGATTGGCTAATTATTTATAGCTAATTATTTTATAGAATTTTTTTACTAATTTTCCCTCCGTATGTATTTTATAAATTATCAAATTGTGCAATAAAATTTTTTTATAAAAAAGTGCAAAAAAATCAAGTCAATTCTAACATAATATTTACTGTATTATATAATTAATTTATTATTATTATTGAGCACTCTCCAGGACACCGTACTTAACGCATAGAGTCAAAACCGGTGCCTATGGTCACTTAGCTTCCCCACATGGTAGGCAAGTTTCCGTCCCTGCCACGGGGAGGCGGACCTCTTCATATACGTCTAGTCCTTCGCAGTACGCTACTTCGCGAGCAAACTCAACAAAGTCTTTAAAATTTATAGCACTGTTCATCAACTCTTTGCAATCTCCCGGCCAGTTCTCTACCCTCCTTTTCAGCTTGAATTCCATATGGATTCTTGCCTCGTCGAGAAGAGGACACTGGAAAAGAAGGTGATGCACGGTGTCCCGTTCACCGCATTTGCAATTCGGGGAATCTTTCAATCCCAGCTCATGGAGCTTGGAATAGAACTCCCCATGGCCCGTGAAACTAGGTTCCATAACTAGGTTCCACAGGAACGGGCCCACTACCCAGCCCTGCGGACAACCTTTAATTATTGACCTTGAAATATCGCCGGCTTCAGTCACTATCACCGCCACCCTGAGGTAGCTTTGAATCAATTTCAGAAGATTCTGTGGACAATCATTTCTTCTGAGTGACTACAACACAGCCGGCCACCAGACATTATCAAAGGCCTCAGCAATGTCCAATACTGTGAGTACGTATTTGTGCCTACTGCCACGCATCAATTCAAGGATTTTCGATATCGCTTCTGTCGTTGATCTTCCCGATACAAAACCATACTGGCTGGGACTGAAACTGATAAAGTTTTTTAATCTCATTATGATCAGTTTCTCCAGCAGTTTCCCAAAAACGGGTTGGAGTTGTATCAATCGATACGACTTTGCATTATCTATGGGCTTGTTCCCACCTTATATAATACTTTTACAAGCTCTGTTTTCCATTGACTGGGAAAGTACCCCAGTCTCAGGCATCCATTGAAAAGGTCAAGCAGATAGTGGCTTAGAACGTCCTCATTTTGCCGGACAATTTCTCCATTAATCATATCCATTCCTGGAGCCTTTTTATTCTTGATTTCGCCAATAACAAACTTTACATCATCTCAGTTACGGATTCAGCCAGAGCGGGTGACTCATAGGCTGCTTCGCGACGACTTTTTTGCAACAACGTGTCAACCAGAGGGTCATCCTCGGATAAGAGTACTTTCAATAAGTGCTCAGATGATTCCCGCCAGGACCCAGCTCCCGCAACCACGTCTGTATTTAGACTAACTGGTAATAGGTCAGTTCTTATCTTATTAGCTTGCACCTAAACAGTTCCCCAAGGATCTCTATTGCCTTCTCTTTCCACAAACTCCCGCCAACTTGAGGTCTTGGCCTTGAACACTACCTTTTTCTATCGCCTTCTGGCACCCCGATACTCATCTATATATCTTTGACGGGATTCATCATTTTGCTCCCGCTGGTATCGTCTTCCTGGCTACATCTTTTTTGGCTACTGTTACCTAACTCCGTATCCACCAAGGAACACGCCGCGTGAGACTAGAGGGTATTTTCTTTAGTACCTCCCTACTCACGCCCGCTATTGCTTCAGACAGCTCGGTAACCGCCATATCGACATCAGCAATGGTATCCCTTTGGACATGTATGTTGTCAATATAATTAGTATGATGGTTTATATAATTAATGTGAGCTATAAGGAAAAAAATTAGCAACTTCATTCTATTGTTGAAAAAGAAAGAAAAAGAGAACTAGGCAAAAATGCAAAATCCGCCATTTTGTATTTGGCCGTTTACACTAATGGAAAAAATGAAATTGATGTTAAAAACCCACAAAATTTTTTTCAATGAATTCAGAATATTCAGTTGAAAAACTTTGGCTAGACCTGGAGTTTTTAGCTATTCATTGTATTGTCCTTAATTTTATTTAGGTGGCGCTGTCTAGAAATTATTGAAAGAATACTATAAAGTTGGTATTCTACGTATGAGCTAATTCAATCAAAGCAACATAAAAAACGCAATCGAACTAATTGTTAGTGCAATTAAACAAATAAACTATAATAAGAAGAAGCGTTATATATTAGAGTTCGAAAATCTAGGGACTATGTAATTATGTAAATTGGAGTAAGAGAAAGTCATTGAGTGTTTCATATCAGATTTTTTGTTATATTAATTTCATAATATCGTAAATCTACTCTAAAAGTTTACAAATCATACTTGGATTATTATTACAAGGATTAATCGGGACTTTTTCTTTTACACGTTTCATTTACTTGGTACCCTTTCTCAACAAAGATTTAAAATACATACGTAGGTGCATTAAAGTCTTCTACAGATAATCCCATTAAATTTATTTTCATTAAACAATTTCTTTCTCAATTAATTTCTATTATTATTAATTATGGTATTCATAGTACTGAACTTCCTTTCAGCTTTGGCAGAATAAATTGCAATAATATTTAAAATTCTTTTTGTTCATAAAATACTGTTTCGTATCATTTTATATTCTATATTTCTGCTACTAACAAAATCACGGAAACTCATTTCCGAAAACGTTCTACTTTTGATTCTTGTTTAGCTGCTTTAGACGAACTTGTCCTTCAATCCAGACTACTCCATCAATCTCAACTTTCAGGATTAAATAATTCATTAAAACAATTCACACATCAATCAATATTGATAATAATTAACTAATTCAATAAAATGATATGAAATAAAATTGATTGACAATATAAACTTGAAAAATTTTAACTACAGCTGAATATTAAACACTGGCTGATACCTAAACATTCAGAAGGCAGCCGCTTTTATCACGCTTAACAAACTCAAAGTTACTATAGAGATAGGCCTAGCATTACAAATAACCCAGACTATTCCTAAATTAAATTTTCCGGATAAATATTTAAAAGTATTAAGTTTACATAAATGAACTTAGCCAGGAAAGTTTAAACTTTATGCTTAGAATTCTAGGGTGATAGAGAAAAAGCAAATAAATAAAAAAACATAAATTTTCAGGAAAGGGAACAGACGTTACGATACTACCTACAAACCATTCAAATCTCTTGTCATCATCGCTACAAACTTACTAGGTGTGTTTACAAACAAAATTTAATTAATGAAATGTTGTTTAATGACTCCATCCTCTTTGGACGAGAGCTTTTTAACTTCCAATTAAAACCCAGGTAAAGGATGGAAAGAAGATTAAGCATGCTAGTTACAAGTTTCAATAGGTGTTAGGCAGTTTCATAGCAAAATTGCGGTTAAAAATGAACAAATCCATCAGTATAACGTATTATTATATTATATGTGAAATATTGAACTCTTCTGTTTGGTAGTACCAGGGATAAGCGGACAAGTGGCCGGAGATGTTGGAGTCCTTTGCCGCAGATGCGGTAGAGAGTCGGAAACCCCTTCCCACATATTGGGAAAATGCTCGTTCAACATGCTTCTTGTCACACGTCGCCATCATGGTGTGAAGCGAAGGGTTCTGGGGCAGCTCAGAGATAAAGGAATGTCGTGCTTCGAGGAAGTCTACTGCGTGGATACGGATGGGGCGCCAAGGTACGCGGACATAGTGGCCTTTCCAAAAAATAATAGGATGGCCATGATAATTGATCCTACGGTCCGCTTTGAGTCGAACAACCCGAACCAAGCAGAAGACGTAGATAAAGAAAAGAAAAGCATCTACGAGAAGTGCATCCCTTTTTTAAAAGAAAAGTTCCGAGAAGAGGGATTTTACTGTAAAAGGGCTGTGGTTTGGAGCCCGTGGAACA
>JAAEAF010012107.1:0-27768 GCA_011037195.1 Triatoma infestans | reverse complement strand
AAAAGCAGCATTATTTCATCAGTCGTCTTATAGCATTCAACCAATATTCATTCGAGAGAGTACATCCAGTGCCAGTTAAATTAAATTTTTTACATTGTATTTTAAGTTATGAAGAAATTTGGTGAGGATCGGTCAAGAAAAAACATTCAATTATGCCAACGTTTCGACAGAGTTTCCTGTATTTATCAAGGATTTAATATATATATTAAAATCTATAGATCATGAAGATGTGGAGAAAGAATAGGTAGATGATTAAGACAAGAAACTAGTAACTTCTAATTTTTTATGTTTCTGCGATATAACAAATGTGTATGTTTAAAAATTCTTTCTCCACATCTTCATTATTTATATATTAAAGCCTTGATAAAGACAGGAAACTCTGTCGAAACGTTTGGCATAATTGAATGTTTCTTTCTTGACCGATCCTCACCAAATTTCTTCATAACATAATTTCTTCAACGGTCAACAAATACTTTTATATGTTTTATTTTAAATCAGCCTAGCTTATTTCATTATTACAATTAACTTGTAATTGTTATTCACATTATTCAATAATTCAAATATAGTTATTTATTTGTAAGTAGTGGTGTAACTTCTTCATTATTATATCTTAATACTTCTCACTTCTCTAAATTACACATACACGTTATAATCCCTTTCAATATCGCCCGTGCTACACTACAACACACTAACAACAACATTATAGTTCATACGGAACGATCAAATCCACAAGGAGCTGTAAATCCCCCCCAAAAAAATCAAAGACTTTATAGAATAGGATTGCGCTAAAGATTTTTTAAACAAACTATAAATAACAGTAGTTGAAACAGACCACAAACTTGTACAGAAAAAAACAGCCCTACAATTAAAACCGAAACAATTTCTAGGCGTACTGCAAGATCTAACAATCAATTCATATTTATTTATAATGTACGTACATATTTTATTATATTATTTATACATTTATCTTTTCGTAAGGCAAAAATAAACTGCCGGGCAAATAAAAGTAATTTCTTTATTCTTCTTATTGTTATTTTATTTAAAAAAATATCAGAGATATTTATTAAATTAATATAAATCATGTTAGACAGACACAAATGATGATGCTATCTAATAAAGTATGATGTCTGCATTTGGTTTGATCAAGGTGAACATTTCAAGGCTAACAATTATATTACATTTTGAAATAAGTAATCATTTAGTATTTATTTTAGATTTCATCTCAAAATTATTACTACTTATTATTATTATTATTATTATTAAATTAATTACTGATTTAGATTTGGTAATAGTGTAAAAGTTATCCAGTCATTAATTGACCTTGAAAGAAAATTAATTTTATTGTGATGAGTTTTTATTAAAAATTAATTGAATTAAATTTTATTTAAAATTTTAGGCGGAATATAATTTTATGCTATTCTAGAAAATTATGAACGATTTAAATTAAATTAAATTATTATATATAGTTTGTTAGAGTAGGACAAAAGAACAAAAGGTTTTATTGCGTAAACACTTGTATTTGGTTTTATTAAAACAGTAAAATCTGAAGACTTAAACATACATGCACATATTCACTTGAATACTAAAACAGGAAGTTTCAAATGTGCAATAAAGGTTGTAGACTGCAATCGATTCTTGCCATCGTCTTGGTCGGACGAGTCATTCCCTAACACAGTTATCTATTTGTCACGAGATAAAATTATACTTTTACAACTAGAGGTTAAATTTACACTCAAAATACGCGTGGGTGGCAGCTTATCGAAGTTTTAAAAAAAACATTAATTTTTCGATACTTATTATTATTATTAATTTTCCAATTATTAAGATCGAATGAAAGTTCTTAACTTGTTTAATAATGTTATCAACTTTAACGTTTTCATATAAATTTTTTATTCTGTCTATATTTTGTTTGTAGCCTTACACTTTATTCTTCTTCTAATATTTCCTTATTGAATTATTGTTGAATTCATTTACCTGAGTGTATGTGGGTTGGATCCGCAATGCTGGCTGACATCTATGATTTTTATCTGCTGTCGTTAATAAGCTTAAATTGTTTTGGTTCTGTTCGATTTCTTTGGATATTTTTATCCATCATCAAAGGTAAGGTTTCCTGTAGAGAGATGACTTTCAACTATATGTTTATATCACAAACCACACTGATTTTCACTTATTTGAAATTGAATTTTGTAATTAATACAAGTTTTGAGGTCCACTGGTTAGAAAAAACGAGTTTTTCATTTTTTTTTTTATAAAGATTGTTTAGAGACAATGGATTTTAAAATAAATAAACTAGATAAATCTGAACACTGTATAATGAAAAAACGCACAAACAGCAAGGACGTTACAGTAAAAACATTAGGTAGGTACCGAGGGAAATATAAAGAGACAGACTGGCTGAGTGATGAGAAGGTAGTATAGATAGGTTGCTGACTGGTCGTAGACTGTCCTGAACTGTACTAATGTCGATGATTTTCATTAAACATGGTTTATTTTTTTAAACTAACGATTTTTTTTTTAAACTACAATATATTTAGAGATACAATTTTTATACGAAAAACATTTGTCCTAGAAAAATTCATTTTAGGGGAGGGGTGTTCTCTACGCTAGTCTTTTCACACTAAACGGTCATTTACATAAATTATCTATTCTATCGTCCATAATAATATTTAATAAATAAGAACTGATGTACGAGGTGTGTAAATTAAGTAATGAGACTGATTTTTTATCTTTTTTTTATTCAAATAAAATTACAATTCAACATTGTCCCCTTCAAAGTAACTACCTTGGTAAGCCACACAACGCTGAAGACCATCCTTCCATTCGTCATAGCAGTGCTGGAACTCGGATACTGGAATAGATTTCAGTTGATCGGTTACGGCTGTTTGAATATTCTCCAATGTTCCAAAATGACGTCCCTTGAGGTGATTTTTCAATTTGGGGAACAAAAAAAAGTCACATGGACTCAAGTCGGGTGAATAAGGAGGCTGAGGAGCCACAGGAATGTTATTACTGGCCAAATACTCATTAATAGAAATCGCGGTGTGACACGGAGCATTGTCTTGATGCAACACCCACTTGTTTTTAATGTTTGGTCTCACACGCATGACTCTTTTTCGAAGTCTCTCAAGAACTTCTCGGTAAAAATGTTGGTTACCATTTGGCATTGAGGCACAAATTCTTTGTGAACGATTCCTTGGCTATCAAAAAAGCAAATCAGCATGCATTTGATTTTTGACTTGCTCATTCTTGCTTTTTTTGGCCTTGGAGAGGTTGAAGTGTGCCACTGCATGCTCTGACGCTTAGTTTCTGGGTCATACTCAAACACCCAAGACTCGTCTCCTGTAATAACACGTTCCAAAAAATTGGGATCGTTTTCAATTGCTCCCAAAAGTCAAGGCTCCTTTCCTTTCTGATGTCTTTTTGCTGTTGTGAAAGATTTTTCGGAACCATTTTTGCACAAATTTTTCTCATCCCCAATTCATTAGTCAAAATTTGATGAACGGTTGTGTGAGTCAAATTCAACTCTTCGCCGATCATTCGGACTGTCAAACGACGATATGAACGCACGAGATCGCGGATTCTGCCAACATTTTCGTCGGTTCTTGAAGATGAAGGCCTTCCGCTGCGAGGCTCGTCTTCAATTGATTCCCTTCCTTCTGCAAACGACTTAAACCACCTAAAAAACCTGTGCTCTCGACAAAACATTGTCTCCATAGGCCTGGCACAGTTTTTCAAACGTTTCCGTTGCACTGTGCCCAAGTCTGAAGCAAAACCTGATAGCACAACGTTGCTCGTAATTGATGTCACTCATTTTTAAAACGCACTGAAAAAAACCTTGCTCACAAAAAAAGTCACTACGGACAGTGCAACAACTCTAGCATTTTCAAATTTGCACTGGACGTGCATCAGATGTTTACTTGCCCTACCACGCATGCGTCGCGTCTCCAGTGTTGCCAGATCGAACACTAGAAAATCAGTCTCATTACTTAATTTACACACTTCGTATGTGAGGTGAAAATTTTTAGTTTGAAGAAATCAGAAAAACCGACTTTTTAATATTATATTTCGAGTGCACATATATGCGTGTAATTTGTAACTAGGTAATGCCCATATAATATAAATCTATATACCTCACCCGTTGGTCTAGTGGCTAGTGCACTCGCCTTTCATGCGAGAATTCAGGGTTCCGATTCCCATGAGGGCAAATTTGGTATTGACCCGGCATCGTGATAAAAAGAGGGGAAGCTACAGTTAGTAGCTTCCTAGGTAGCGAAGGCCGAAACTAAACGGCGTAGGAACTACGGCGTGTTCACCACACGCCCTCCAATACAAATCGCAGACTGGCAACTCTTGGCCCTTCATTGGATGTAGCGCCAGAGGGTTATTAATATAAGTTATAATAAGAGAAATTCGAGTTAGTGATTTGTGTAATTTGTGTCGTCAACAAAGATTCTGACACTGATATATACTCGTATATATGGCAGGCTTCACTGCATTTTAAATTTGTTGTTATGCTTATCCAAAAATAGCATTCTAAATCATAGTGCACATTTTATTTCATTATATGAATCCTGTGTTGTTAATATAAGAAGCCAATATATTTTTATTTTTTTTAAATAATCACGTATGTATGTTAAACACGATTTTCCTTTTTTTTTGCTTTATCTTTTAGTTTTGTAAAAGATACATTTTTCCTAAATTTCAAATTTTAATTGAGAAGGGCCCTATTCTTATGTTCGTTCGTCTTATCTATCTGAATACATGCCAAATAATTGCCCCAGATTAAACGATATATAAATTAGTTTCCATGTCTGATAATATGAAGAACAATATTATAAGTTAATATTTATTAAAAGAGAAAATCCTTAAAAAACTTAATATACATTTTTTAATAAGTTTGATATGATTGAAAATCAGAAATAAAAATATAGAAAAAGATAAATAGAGATTATAATTTTTTTTTTTTTTTTTAGCACAGATAAAACAAAAACAATATTACTGGCTGTGGTGGATTTCATTTTCTCTTCTAAAAAGAATTGAAGAGAATTTCTCTTCTAATTGCTATAGAATTCTCTCTTTATCTCTCTCTTCAGTAACATAGCTGCTATATAGGTTAGAGACTGCAGACTAGTTCATCTTAATTACTTTAGTATTTTATTTGATTTTTTTTTTTTAGATTATATAATGAACTAAAACTTCCAGGTATTAAATTATTATTATTATTATTTCTTTTAAAATGGTGATTAAAAACATAAAAATACTAGAATATCGATTACTAAGTAATTAATATAATTGAAGCGCTCGAATAAAAAAAAAAAAAAAGATTTGATCTATCTTAGTAAGTTATTTTTAATTTTAAATAATTAAAACTTATTTCAAGAAAAGTTTTGTAAAATTTATTCTTAATAGCATTACCGCCACCGCCTATGGCGCAATAAAGTACCAAGGCTTGCCAGACGGCGATATATTGTGGGCACATGTGTACCACACGCCTCAGTTCCCTCGTCGATTAGTTCTGATCTTCGCTACTTAGGTGCGCTACCCAACACTTTTTCTCAAGAAAAAAATTTCTTGACTGAGAATCGAACGCTGAATTCTCGCACCAAAGGCGAGTGTGCTAGCCACTAGACCAACGTGTTACACCAATAGTGTTACATTATAAAAAATTTGATATGGAACACTTACATTACTTTCTCGTACATTAGTTAATACAATTATATATGAAATGACAAATTTTCTTTTAAACAGCGTTACTCATTACTCCTATAAATAAAGATGTTGGGATGGACAAATACCCAAGCAATGGAAGAGAGTGCCATTAACATGGAAACAACCCCATAAATTTGAAATTCAACGCCACAAATTCCGCAAAAATATTAAAATAATTTTTGTTTTAATGATTCAAATAAAAGTGATAGATGTTTATAAGTGCACTTAGCATTACAAGTTTAAATCGGAAATCCTCATATTCGAGATAATTCCAAAAACTCAGAAACGTACTCTGTAAAGTTGTACTTCCGGTTAGGTTTTCTATATATTTATATATTTGAAATTCATACAGTGTATCTACATAGACACAAACACAGACCAATGGCTAACAAACCACATTTTTTGGACTCAAGAGACCCCAAAACGGATATATCTGATAAAAACAAGATTTTAAAAATTTGACAGGATTACAATATTTCCTCTATAACGACAGTTAGAGAAAGTAAAATTAATGAAAGTAAAAAAGAGGTAATCAAATGGAAGTAGGTCTTGTGGTCTTTTGTTTTCAACGTTTCTTTTGCAGATACTTGATTGATTACTTACTCACTTAATGAATTTTTTTTTTCACTCTTAATAGAAAAGCTAGCTTTTACAATTTTTAAGCTAGACATCTGTCTAGATCAGCGTTTCTCAACCTTTTCTTGGCCTTCGGACCGGTTTTTTTTTTTTTAAACAAAGAAAACTTTACTGCGTATTAACGAACTACAATATAAATTAATTGTAACATTTTTTTATTATCATTTACTTACAATAATATTTAAATATAAAGATAAGTAATTATTGTAATTATTATGTATAAGGAAATAAACCTTTGATCGTAGAAAATTATAAAAAAATAATCACAAAATCCTTGCATATAGAAACAAAACAAAAACAAATTTCAGTCCTCTGATTACTACAAAATTAGATATCTATAATTTATGTTTATTTGGATATAATGTTAATGGAGAAGATTGCTGCTGCTCTTCTTCAATTAACTTTTCAATTGTGGGTTCTAAATATTAGTCGGAGCGGTGAAACAACCGAAAGCCGGATTTCAAAATTTGTTTTTAATTACGGTCATAGATTGAAAATCCCGCTTTACATAAATATGTTGTTGCGAAGGGGAGTAATATTTTCATTGCTTTCTCATATGGAGATGGATTGGAGCACTCCGTCCAATTAAAAAAAAAATATCTGTTGTGAAACACTCACACAACTTTCTCTTACTCCAGTTCTCAAAATAATAATTGACAAATTTTATAGTTTGTATACCAAATTTAATGAAATTCGTCGAAAACTGAAAGAACTGTTCAGTAAAAGCGCACTTCCGGTTTACTAATTTTCTTGAAACTCGGAATTTTGGCCATCTATTTATTTCTAATTAATTTTGTTTGGATGATAGAATTGTATAATCAACTATGATAGCACTAACAGAGAAAAACATAACCCCACCCTTCCCCTAAAAGTGCCATTAAATGAATTTTCCTAGAGAAATGTTTTAAATAAAAGTTGTAGATCTTTGTATGTTTACTTTATATAATACGTTTCAAGAAAATCGTCGGAACCATTTTTGAGAAAATCGCGAAAAAGTGAAAAAAAACATTTAGTAAAGTGGTAAAGTAAACGCATTTCCTGTTATCCGATTTTTTTCATACTCGGAATTTCAACAACATATTTAATTCTAATTAACATTATTTAGATGATAGAATTGTTTAATAAACTGAAATAGCACTTAAGATGAAAACGTAACCCCACCCTTCCCCCATAACTGCCAATAAATGAATTTTCCCAGAGAAAGGTTTCAAATAAAAGTTGTAGCTCTTTGTATGTGTAGTTGATACACCAAGTTTAAAGAAAATCGTCGGAGCCATTTTTGAGAAAATCGCAAAAAAGTATTAAAAAAAAGAAAAAAAAAGTGAAGTGGTACTTCCGGTTGAGAAATTTTGACAGATAACGTACAGTCAGATCCCATGGTGATACCATTGAATGTCTAAGTTTCACTTTGTACGGTTTTTCGTTTTTGAACAAACACACACACACACACACACACAGACCATTTGCTAAAAACCACTTTTTTGGACTCAGGGAACCTCAAAACGGTGAAAACTGGATATCGAAAATTACACACGATTACAATACTTCCTCTTACTAGGAGTAAGAGAAAGTAAAAAATGCGAGACGTAACATGTGACAAATATGAACTTACTCCAGTGTTACCAACCTTCAAAGACAAAATTATGAATTCTAGATCTTGACATTATGGAATTAACGTACAAAATAACGTAAAAAATTTTATCATTTTTTGAATAAAAGAATTTTTTTTTTTAAACGCGGACAGGTAAAAATCTCTGAGGGCCGGTGAAATTTTTTCGCGGACCAGCCAGCACCGGTGGAAAATCATTGGTCTAGATTATTTAAAAATATTTTCCATGGTTTTCATGTTATAATTCTATCATGTTTACGTTTATAAATTGCATTTTTATAATAAGTAATAATTTTTTTTTTTCTTAAAATAAATTTTCTTTTTTAAAATATTTTGGGAAATCATATTTAATTAACTAATTTTAAAACGATTTTTATATTTCACTTAGTATTTGTTAAATCGATTAAAAACTCATTTTCCATTTACAATGTTTCTTAATAGCTTTATTTCTTAAAAGCAATTTTCTTAATGTATTTTCACAAACTATATATATATATTGGCATGATAGTGAAATAAATAATAGCATTTGAAGAATATCACTGTGACCTTCATTTAAAAATGATTTCTTATTAAAAAAAATCTTGAAATATTTTACGATAAAATTCCAAAATTCCCCCCTCCCCAAAGAAAAACTTATTCTGTAACAGATTAACAGATTTTCTTCATATTTGGAATACGAACAACATATTCAATGTTCCACATTCCACGTATATTATTTACTCATGTGGGCACCTTGAGTAGAAAAGATATTTGTAGTTTAAAGAAAATCGATGAACCGAGTTAGAGGAGCATATTGTGCTGCGATTTTTTGAAAATATTTTGTTCATACATATTGTAACGCAGCCAGTTGTGCCATCTAGGAGAGGAAATAGGAACCTCAAGTTCTCTTAGTGGCCGCTAGGAAGCGCTGGCGACGGCTTTAGTTCTCTCTGGAAGGATTGAGAAGGTTCTAGAAGATTCTCCACCAGTATAAATAGTGGAGCCGCAGAGAGTTGACAAAGTTTTCCAGATACAAACGAAGTCACTAGTTTGTGAAAAGTGTATAAAAACTGAACAAAGTGAACTTTTGTGGTTTAAACTGTGAAGTAATTATGATTAAGTGTTGCATTTTGTAATTTATTGTGTATAACAATAAATTGGTGCTTTTCTTTATTGAAGTTTAGAGTATTTTATCTATACGAACCCACTTAAAACTAGTTGCAGTAGCTAGTTTAGAGGGAAAAACGTTACAATAGATTATACGCATGCATAATTTGTTTCGTATTCAGAGAGATTTAAAACATGTATTTCCCGATGAAAGCTCTATTTAAAAAGTTTGAAGCGATCGCTATAGTTCTTCTTATATAAATTCACCTACTCCCAACTCCAATTATTGTAAATAAAGTGCATTTGTTGGTTCAAACAAAATATCTTAATCCTGTGTGTGTAACGTGTGTTAATGCTAAGTGTCCATTTGTGACAAAATAGTCTTGCGACTAGTCTCGAGACTATTGTCACAAGTGGATAGGGGCCTGAGAGCAGTCTCAGAGACAAGCCTGCGCAGATCTCCGAGAGCGTAACTGTCACAAGTGGACATGTTCATATCTGCTCTCCGTGACTCAGTCTCCAGAATTCTGTCAGTGTTTGAAGATTTTTCTCAGCACTCGGAGACTTGATTTCATTCTTGTGTGCATTTTTCATTTTTATTTCGGAATTCTATATTTTTATTTGTATTTTGGTTAATTCTTTTTTTAACCTTCCAATTGGCGCGCATATATATGGAACGTAAATGGGAAATTACTTGATCTGAGAGATACATCAAGTAATTTCAAGCGATGATGTTCAGTAAATTCCAAATTTTGCCAAATACAGGTGTATGTTAAAAAAATAGAAAACGCACCATTATGAATTTCGATGATTATATTTATAAATAAAATGCAAAAACAAAAAACAAAAGTTGAGAAAAATATCATTTTTTTTTGTTCAATTTTACTCTCACAGATTTTGGTTTAAATACGTAAACAAACAAACTACTCCGAACATAATTTTGTGACCAAATTCTATTGTATAGGCAACTGCCTAAAACAATTATTACAAAAACAAAAACTACTCTTTCCACTTTCCGCTATCTTATATTATAAAAGCTATGGCCTGACGCGAATCCATTAGGAAAGGAAAGATAAACATAAACAAACTGCGATCAAATCACACAAGTGACTGCGGAGTTGACTCTCAAGTGGACCCGAAATGTTCCTGCTGTCGAGACTGCAGTGACTGCTGAGTCTCAGAAAACTGTCTCGAGACCGAAAGTGATCTCAAATGGACAACCCCCTGAGACTTTTTCTCGAGACTTTGTTACTAGTGGACACTTAGCATTAGAATACTAGATTTCACTGCTGGGGGTTAATGAAATCCAGGAAGGGCAATAAAAGATAAAAAAATATTGAAGAACAAAATCTATCCTTTATTATCATCCATCATGTTGAGTGAATTTCAGAAACCCTCCTAAACTGTGGTTGTAACAACAGGGAGGAATGTGGAAGCACCTTTCAGTGGTTAGAGACAATCTTCACACTGATATCTACCTGTATTGCCCATGAGGTATTGGTTTGAGAAGAGACGAATAGGAGGACTGTTAAATAAAAGCTGAAGGTATAGCTGGGGGTAGATGTGTGGCCTTGTTTAATGTACTAAAAATGATGATGAGCCCAAATTAGAAGATGTAACTGATCGCCAAGCACGAAGAATCTTAACCCCTTAATATTATGCTTTATAAACGTGAATGAAACAGGGTTATAAATTTCTTGTAAACTTCTGACAATATTAAATGAATATGAATCAATGCAAAATGTTATTTTAGAATAAGTTTGTTTCCAACGCATTGAAATGAATGCTGATAAAGTTTAGGGTATAAACCATCGGTTGGCCTGGTGCGTAAACTTACATATTAGAAGGTGATAAGCTTACCAATATGATAATTATAGAATGTGCACTGCTCCAGACGAGATTATACTGCCAGTTGGAGGTGGAGACCTTTACATTAGAAAAGGTTTCACTTAAAGCGAGGGCTGAACTGTTAATGTATTCCCTTGTCGCCTACTTGATTTCCCTCACTTATGAAGAGACAGGTAACTTAAATGGGTGATTAGAAATAGCAATAATAATAATAATATGGAAACAGGAAAGGATTTGGGAAGAAGTTACGTAGTGTTTCGCACTCACAAGGGATTCGTAGGTTACAGCTGACTTGATTTCAAACCTTTACTATTCAATATAGAGTCTCGAACTGAAGAAATCCTTAGCAGTGTGGCGTATAAAATTTTAGTGAGGTTAAAATAGTATCTTGGCAGACCAGTTTACCACAAGCAATGTTGTAGTGAACTTAGAACATAGGCCTTCAATAATAGTGATACACACCTCACACCCCACTCTTATCTCAAAAACTGTGTACAACAGGGAGCTCAACGCAGTGTTGCCCTGGTGAAGTGCACGAAACTCCCTGTGGACAACAGGGCGCTAGCAGGGGTTTTAACTCTCTAATAGTACCGAAACAAAAAAAAATGTACAAGTCAAAATGCAAATAATCAGTTAATTATTTCACCCGAAATTGGTGCGCCCCCCTCCTTTTTATGTAAAATTTTTACTATAACCTGAGTTACGTTAATCGCTGCCTAAAGAAAAACATAACAGCATTATTTGTGCTACATTCTCTATATAGCTAAAACCTATATTATTTCGTGTTTAACTTAATCGAAGTAATCATATATAAATATATATGTATAATATTTAATACTTCGAATTACTTTTTCAAGAGTAAGAGATCAGTATAGAAAATTAAAGCGTGACCAGCGCTAAAATCTTTATCCCCTTTCATAATATTTGAGAATTCGTACAGTGTTGCACCCTTCTGGTCGTACGGATAGAAAGCCCTTGTTATAAATGGGGCTCAACGTAATATCCTTGCCCATTAATTCTAAGTAGTAACTCTAGGAAACTTATCCATTTGGGGGGGAGGATTGGCGTGTACTGTAGAAGGGTCCTAAAAGAAGTTAGCAAAAGTTTAATATCTTGATCATAAACTACTATATTTAGCGTTTTATTACTTTCTGTTTATATAGATTATTAGGTTATTAATTATAGATTAATAATAGTCTCTTAATTGTATTTTTCTTTTTTTTTTGTTATACATTTATTATGTTTTGACTGTTTTATTTTTTAAAAATGGTAATTTTATTTCTTATTTAATGGTTTACATTGTAAATTAATCATTCTTTTATTCATATATACATTTTTTTGTTTTGGTTTACTTCTTCTTACTACTGTTATAAAAATTTTGACGTAAAACATAGTTTCGAGATGTTAATGCAATCAACAATTTTATGGACATTTGATTATACAACTCGCAAATGCAAAACTCGTATCCAAAATCACAAAAAAAAAATACAAATCAGAAGTTAAATATATGCTATTTTGTTTGGATGGAGTGAAGTTTAATTTCATTTAATTTAATTAGGTTTGAGATAATTGATTTTTCAAATAAATATAATTTGGTGGGGGCGATAACCAATTACATTTGACTATATTACTTTCTCTTACTCCTAGTAAGAGGAAGTATTGTAATCGTGTCAAATTTTCAATACTGATTTTTCACCGGAAATATCCGTTTTGAGGTCCCCTGAGTCTAAATAAGTGGTTTTTAGCAAATGGACTCTGTGTGTGTGTGTGTGTGTGTGTGTGTGTATGTATGTATGTATGTGTGTGAACAGCATAGCTCAAAAACTAAAAATCTTAGAAAGTTCAAAACTTGATATTTCGTTTAGTTATCACCATGGGATCCGACAGTGGGCCATCTGTCAAAATTCCTCAACACTTTACAAGTTGTTTTTCTTTACGTTTTTGCGATTTTCTCAAAAATAGCTCCAACGATTTTCCTCAAACATGATACATAAACTACACATACTAACCACCTACAACTTTTGTTTATAACATTTCTCTGGGAAAATTCATTTAAGGTGACTTCTGGGGGAGGGAAGGGGTTAGGTTTTAATATAAAGTGCTATTTCAGTTTATTAGACAATTCTATCATCTAAATAATGTTATTTAGAATTAAATATATTGTTGAAATCCCGAGTATGAAAAAAATCAGATAACCGGAAGTGCGTTTACTTTACCACTTTACTAAATGATTTTTTCGCGATTTTCTCAAAAATGTCTCCGACGATTTTCTTGTAACTTCGTATATAAACTAAACATACAACCATCTATAACTTCTATTTAAAACATTTTTCTGGGAAAATTCATTTAAGAGCACTTTTGGAGGAGGGGTGGGATTATGTTTTTCTCTAAAGTGCTATCATAGTTGATAATACAATTCTATTATCCAAACAGAATTAATTAGAAATAAATAGATGGAGGAAATTCCAAGTTTCATGAAAATTAGTAAACCGGAAGTGCGCTTTTACTGGACAGTTTTTTTCAGTTTTCGACAATTTCATTAAATTTGGCACACAAACTATAAAATTTGTCAATTATAATTTTGAGAACTGGAGTAAGAGAAAGTTGTGTGAGTGTTCTACACCAGATTTTTTTTAATTGTGATTCTCTCTAATTATGTACCTTTGGTACAGTAAACAATTTAAAAAATCTCTCTCTGACATAAATATATAATATACATAACTTGACATATCATTTAATAATATAATTTATTATAATTTAACATATTGCCTTGATAACCTCAAAAACCACTAAAATTGTGGAAAAGCTATGTTGTAAAAGATATATTGCTTTATATTTGTGGTTTTATACTTAGGAATTTATTTGTTAATCTCTCTAATGTTTTTTTTCTTTTAGTTATTTATTTATTTATTTATGCATTTATTTATTTATATATTCATTTTTTTATTTTTTTTATGAGAGAGAGAGAGAAAACAAAATATCTCGAAATATCGAGGTCAAATACCGAAAATGCCTCCATTATAAGATGATTTGTTTTTTCCTTCATTTTTTTTTTTCGTGTTTTTCTCCAAACAATTTTCTTCAAACTTTGAATATTCTTCTATATTTACATAATCCTTTAATTTTTATTACAAATATTTTTGTTTTTGGAAAATTTATTTTTGTGCATTAAGAGTTTTCCTCTGAAGTGAAATTGTACGGTTCTAATACTACTAGACAAGAGGGGCCCTAAATAATAAATAGAACATACAAACTGCAAGGACTTTAAGTAGGTAGCGAGAATAATAAGAGACAGACTGGCTGATTAAATAGAAAGTAAGTAGGTAGGTTGCTGACTGGATGTACCGTTGTAAAAACTGTCGTAAAACTGTCCTGAACTGTTGTGCTATCGCTCTGTTTATTTGAATCGAACTCGCCCTTCCTAGTCTGGCGGCGGAAGTGTGGTGGCGGGAAGTAACTAACGTTTCATTCATTTAATCTCTGCTTCTTCGCTCTTCGGATCCTATGAATCTTTAATGATTCGGATGTAAGAAGGAGAGAGAATAGATTTTAGAGAAATAAACTAGATGATATGCTGAACATTGTATAATGAATAGAACACACAAACTGCAAGGAATTTACAGTTGAACAGAAATTAGGTAGCGAGAATAATAATGAGACAAACTGGCTGAGTAAGTAGATAGATTGCTGACTGGATGCACTGTTGTAAGAACTGTCGTAAAACTGTCCTGAACTGTTGTGCTGTCGCTCTATTTATATGAATCGAACTCACCCTTCCTAGTCTGGCCTGGATGGGGAATAACTAATCTTTTTACTCATTTAATGTCTGCATCTTCGCTCTTCAGATCCTATGAATCTTTAATGATTCGGATCCTAATGGATGTAAGAATAGAGAGAGAATTAGAGAAAATTGAATCTAGGAATGCAATTAGAAATAAACTAGATGATAATATGCTGAACATTGTATAATAAATAAAAACACAAACTGCAAGGACTTTACAGTTAAACAGAAGTTAGGTAGCGAGAGAATAATATAGAGACAGATTGGCTGTGTAATTAGAAAGTAAGTAAATAGGTTGCTGACTGGGATGTTCTGTCGTAAAACTGTTCTGCTGTCGCACTATTTATATGAATCGAAATCTCCTTCCATAGTTTTTGGCCTATGTGGGGAGTAACTAACGTTTTATTCATTTAATGTTTGCTTCTTCGTTGTTTGGATCGTATGAATCTTTAATGATTCGGATGTAAGAAGGAGAGAGAACGGAATGGAATTTTAGAGAAATAAATTAGATGATGTGATGAACACTGTATAATAAATAGAAACACACAAACTGCAAGGATTTAACAATTAAATAGAAGTTAGGTAGCAAGAGAATACTAAAGAGACAGGCGACAGTTTGTCACACTGTTTTGACATAAACATCCTGATGATGGGCGAACACCCAAAACCGGTCGATAACCACTAGAAGAAGCCGACCGGCTATTATGGAAAATATCTCTGAAGCGTATTATTAAATTTAGAAGACTTTTAATTATTTTTTTTTTAATTGATCTATGAGGTTGTAATACATAGAATAATATATACGCATTCTTTGAATTAAGGGGTTTGGTTAACAGATTTACTTTTTAACTTAAAAGAAATCCACTAAATCTAATAATATTTTTATGAACTATAGCGATTTATTTGATTCAAAGCTTTTATGTTGTTATCGATAAGTTTATTGCACATCTAATATCCTCCTCTCACATTCATAGTGTTTATTACTAAATTTTATAGTTATGTTACACTTTCACATTGTCCGATATTTATGGCGTGCTGAAAACAATTCCCCAGGTGTCAAATTCACATCTCATTAAATTCTAACATGTTGCGTAAATTGGTATAAAGTCACCGGCACGTTCTCTTTTTTTTTTTTTTATTTGCAAAAGTTATTATCAATTTGATTCGGTTATAAATGAAGATTGGGAGTGATATTTTTACTTTTTCTTTTTTTTTTTTTTTTATATATATCTATTCCATTCTTGCGAGAAATAATAATAATTATTAGTGAAATAAATTGGAATCTCTAGTATAATGTTTTTTGAAATTATTGTCCTCTAAAATTTCAAAGTTTTATTGTTCATGGTTGAGTAAAATATATGACGAAATGTTATTGCAATTATGAGTATTTCCAATAGTTACTTTATTTATTTGAAAGGGTAACTGCACGCTTTTTCACATAATATCAAGAAACATAACAAATATAAATAACGAAGTACCTATAAATAAATGAAGCAAACATTTAACAAATAAAATAAAATAACACAAAATTAAATTTATTAATATATTTACTTAAGGATAACTTTCTCTTTAATTAAAATTTGTAATTACTAATATATTCATTATATATATATAATGGGAAATTATGAATTTATGAGAAATGAATCATTAATAATAAAATTATAAGAAATTACGATTTTAATGAATAGTTTATGTTTCCTCTAAAGTGTTATTTTATTATAGTTGTGATGGATGCAAGAAATTATATCTATTTAAAATTTGAAATATCAAAATTAGGAAGAAAAATGCGAGCTTGTTGGCAAAATGGTACACGCAGGTAGAAGAGTACAGTTACTGGAAAAGTTCATGGAACCTTGTTAGCTACCCCTTCTTCTCACAGGGGAAGATTTGAAATAACAATTAGAAGACATTCTTTTCAAGAGTTTTGTTGTAGTCACCGAAGCAGAACACAGTGGTAATTTCTTGATTATTTTCTAATACTTCACTCTCTTAAACATATATACTTACAAGCCCTTTTACTAAAAAACGCTCGTGCTACACAGGCTACCAGCACACAAACACACAACATCACCAATGAAATTGGTGTGTTGAGTTGTTGTAGTGTAGTGGCTTGAGCGGTTTTGTAAAAGGGCTTGTAAGTATATATATGTTTAAGAGAGGGAAGTATTAGAAAATAATCAAGAAATCACCACTGTTTTTGAAATAAATATATTCTCTAGGTGAATTTAAATAGCTTTATAATATCACAGCGATTATGTATAAATCAATTATTTATCTAGATTAAATGCTAAAACTCTTTTTTTTTCTTTTTTTTTTTTTTGGCGCATCAACTGCCAGGGTCATTAGCGCCCTCACAAAGTGCCTTTGGCATTCAACCACACAACCACACATTTCTATCATACGAGAGTCACACAAATAAACACACTCATTCCATAAATACATTCATCCCACAATAAACACCATTTACACACATTTATGCATAGCTACCACCATTGGGGTGGAATACTCTATATTCTTCGCACCCCGTTCCTCTTACATCTAAATAAAAGACAATATATATACAATATATATAACAATAAAAACAATATATAACAATATACAAACCAAAAACTAAATGTTAAAGTAAATATCTAAAGATTTTAAATAATTAAACAGTTGATATTTATATTTTACTCCTGGTCCTAACAAATCTACCATGTTATTAGGCAAACCTACTGTATCTCGGTAGCCCTGCAGCCGGGGCATTCCTCAAGAATATGTTTCACTGTGAGGCGTGATTGACATCTTGGGCACTGTTTTTGATTTTCCCCTTGCAATAAATAGGAGTGTGTGAGACGAGTGTGGCCTATTCTCAATCTCGTCAATATCATCCCTTCTCTTCTTGTTAAGGCCTCAGTTTTCCTTCTTCCTACTGTAGGCAACACTGCCTTTAATTTGGCTTCTGTAGTTTCCCAATTCTTTTGCCATTTTTCATTCATAACTTTCTTTACGAAACATTTCAGGTCCTCTGGTCGGATTCGTATATTCAGATCCGGTCTTTGTGAAGCAGCGGCTCTCGCTGCTTCGTCTGCCTTCTCGTTCCCTTCAATCCCAACGGGACTTGGAATCCAAAGAAATACTACAATTCTTCCTCGTCTGTGCAATTCTCTTAGCTGCTCATAGATCATATGGACTAAGGGATCATTTGAAAATTTATTTTCAATACTCTTCAAGGAACTTTCCGAGTCCGAACGTATTACTAGGTTAACTTCCGTTGCTTCCTTCGCATAGAGTAATGCCTGATAAATTGCAAAAAGTTCAGCAGTATAAACTGTAGCGTGAAGGGGAAGTGTCCATACTTTCGTTATTCCTTCTACATATATAGCACTTCCCACCCCTTCTTGTGTCTTCGAGCCATCCGTATAAAAAATTATATAGCCATTATACATATACATTGCCTCTAAAAATCTCTTCTTATACTCGACTGCCGGTACTTCTTTCTTTACGAATATTGCAAGATCTAGGCAAATTTGAGCTTTGGCAAGGATCCAAGGTGGTATACGACAGGGTTCAATGTTCAGCTAAAACTCTTATGTTTTAACTTATAACTGGCACACTCCTGATGTGTTCTGTTTCGGAGTCTACAAGAAAACTCTTGAAAAGAATGGTTTCTAATTGTTGATTAAAATCTTCCAGTATGAGAAGAAGGGGTAGCTAACAAGATTCATGAACTTTTCCAGTAACTGTACTCTTCTACCTGCGTGTACCCTTTTGCCAACAAGCTCGCATTTTTCTTCCTAATTTTGATATTTCAAATTAAAATAGATATAATTTCTTGCATCCATCACATGGTTTATTATGTTATATCTTAAGACATATCACTTTTGTTTATGTAATGGATGTGAGAAGAAGAGAGAATAGGAGAGAATGGATTTAGGAATGATAAAGAAGAAATATGCTTAACACTGTATAATAAATAGAACATACAAACTGCAAGGACTTTACAGTTATTCGGATTCTAATGGACGTGAGAATGGAGACAGAATTAGAGAGAATAATGACAGATATCATCTAGAAATAAACTAGATGATAATATGCTGAACACTGTATAATGAATAGAACACACAAAATGTAAGGACTTTACAGTTAAATAGAAGTTAGGTAGCGAGGCAGTAATAAAGAGACAGACTGGCTGAGTAAATAGAAAGCAAGTAGCCAGGCTGCTGACTGGATGTACTGTTGTTAAAACTGTCCTAAACGGTTGTGCTGTCACTTTATTTATATGAATCGAACTCTACCTTCCTACTATAATAGCCTAGGTGGGTAGTAGTAACTAACTCACTAAATAACTAACTAACTTCATTTAATGTCTGCTTTTTCGCTCTTCGGATCCTATGAATCTTTAATGATTCGGATATATATATATATATATATATATATTATCGCTCTATTTTTTTAACAAGTAAAAGTTTGTGCAAGCTATAAAAACTAGAATCTTAGCATGTAGGTTGCAGGGGGCCAAGGCCTGCCGTTTGGTATCGTGGTAGCGAAACGTTGTGGTTCCTTTAATATTTGTGGCTTTCGCAACAAGGATCCGCTACTAAATATAGCTCCTCACTATTGTTCACAATGATCCCTGGAGTACAATATCCAGATACATATTTGCTAGCAAAGACAAGAGCACTACACATTTTACTGTTTCGGAATCATTTTTAAGTAGTTTAGTTTATCGCAACGTTTACCGGATATGAAATGATGTATAACTCTTTCATGTCATCATTTCTATTAAATCGTAAGATGTATTAAAATAATCTGAACCTAACAAAGCTACAAAATAAAGCTAGTTAGCTGTGACAACTTGCCCACGAAATTATTGTTAGAGCTACTTCACAATTCTCATCACTATGAATTTGGCAAATAAGTCAGCAGTTTTATTTCCGTTTGGAGGTTTTTGATTGAAACATTAGTGTCAGATAGTGAGTGCATAATCGAAATATTGATTTTATTTCTTGTAATTATTCATTTTAGAGATCATTTTGTTTTTATAAATATAACCGTTTGCTATTCAGGGAACTCAAAATATGTATTTTTGGTTTGAAAATTGGATACGATTGCAATACTTTCTCTTTTTGAACCTGTATCTATTTAATAATATCACTTCTAATTGTTGTGGTTGGTTCGGCAGAGCTGGAAAGCGCCAGATATTTTCCGTGATAGCCTGCTTCTTTTTGTAGTCATCGACCGGTTTCGAGCGTTCGCCTACCATCAGGATGCACTTGTCAAACAGTGTGATAAACAGATTTGCAAAGAGCAAATTTAGTTTATACATTATTATGCCTTGAGAGGTACTCAGTGCCTGCTAAATTCAAGCATCCAGCGATGATGTGCTGAATGGAATCTACAGCTGAGATGCACAGCCTTGCATCGGTCAGAGGTTTCTCGATCCCCGATTATGCACCTCCGGTATGATCTTGTCGTAATCACTTGGTCTTGGATTCCGAGTGCAAGTCCTAATTTAGTGTATAAACTGAATTTGCTCTGTGCAAATCTATGTTATTACACTGTTTGACATATGTCGGCAATGCATTCTGATGATGGGCTAACGCCCGAAACCGGTCGATGACCACAAAAAGAAGCAGGCTATCACGGAAAATATCTGATGCTTTCCAGCTCTGCGGAACCAACCACAACAATTAGAAGCAGGCCACTTAGATTTTTTCTTTCTAGGAGCCTCTACTGCTCACTGTCCGGTGATGGACAGTGTTGTCTGTAACGAGAGAACACTGTCCGGAGGCCGGCAGTTCACTGAGAAGGCTCCGGGCGCCAATGACCATAGATGTTGACGCGCCTTAAATTAAAAATAATAATAATAATAACTAATTAATACTGGCTCGTGCGAGGTGAACTCTTTTCGAAGCCGGAAGGACTTGTACTCTCAATCCAAGACCAAGTGATTGCGACAAGATCATACCAGAGGGGCATAATCGGAGAGTGAGAAACCTCTGACCGATGCAGGCTATACAACGCAGCTGTAGAGTCGTCCATTCAGCACATCATCGCTGGGTGCTCGAATTTAGCAGGCACTGAGTACCTCTCAAAACACAATAATGTAGCGCGCATGCTCCATCATGCGCTTGCAGTCAAGCTAGGGTTTATGCCCGCGATTAGGCTCGAGCCTAGTTGAGAGGGGCTTTTCTATTCCCCGAAGGCCATAGTGGAAAAGGGCGGGGTTAGGGTGTATTGAGATCACTGCATGATCATCGATACGTCGATCATGCACAATAGACCGAAATAATAGATGGGCAACCGTATAATATTAATATTATAAAATAATATTTCGGACAGCCGAAATAATAGATGTAGTGATTTCCTTGGACGCCACTACCTGCAGAATTTTAGCCTAGAAGAAGCGGAAGTACCAAGATCTAGCGGTTCAAATCAAAGAGATGTATCAGCTGGGCGTGTTTAGTGGGTAATCCCGATCGTCATCTCGGCTAATGGCCTAGTGCTCGTCGAGACAATTAAGAATATGCATGAGCTTCGAGCCTGAAACTCAGTTTGTTGGAGAGGGCGCAAAAGACTGTTATTGAACATAGCGAGGCTGGTGAGGAAGTTCCATAATTTGAAATCGTCTTCAGTAGGTTGGAAATTGCCCCCCCCCCCCCCGCTGATTCTATTTAAAAAAGGAGGAAAAAATAAATAAAATAGATGTTAATAAATAAGTTAGTTTATAGTATTTAACTTCAGCAATGCGACGAAAGTTTGTACTAGACAAATTTTTCCCTTCACAATTTATACGAACTCATTAAAAAGTATTTAAGATGAAATTTATGTGAGTTTAAAATTTATAATGAAACTGTTGATTTATTTAGAATAAGAATTAATAAAATATAATCTTTAAAATAAAAAAAACTGTTAGAATTAAAAAGATCAAGAAAATAAAATTATTACGTCACAACCAGTGCGATGTACGGGAGTGATTGCATGTTCAACGACCATATTTTGGTGAGTTCACTAATAGACGGGTTCACAGATATATCTATACATTAATACCTTTGTGGAAGTTTTTTAAACAATTTTCATAATAATATAATTTTTTTTTACATAATAATTTTTACTTTCTGTTATTTCTGATAATGCGATCGTGTCCAATTTTAGAAATTAAGTTCTTAACGGGATATACATGTTCTGAGGTCTTATGAGTATAAAAAAAAATAATTGGTTTTTAACGAATAGTGTGCGTGTGTTTGTGTGTGTGTGTGTGTATGTATGTATGTATGTGTGAACACAAAATATTTCAAAGGCCAACAAATCGCAAGATAACGCAGTTGATATTTCGTTTCTATGGCAACAATCATAAGGTTTTAGTCAAAATTCATCAACTGGGAAATGTGACTTTATTTCAGTTTTTCACGATTTTTTCAAAAAAAAAATAAAATAAAATGAACACGATTTATTTTAAATTTTGTATACTAAATTTACCCACTAAGATTTTGGGGAAATTTTTTGAAAATATTTTTGAATTTTAGGGTATGTGGGATTTTTTGATTAAGAGATATTTTTTCTCTAAACTACCACTTCAGTACATTTCTCTTTGGCTCCTCTTGAGGACTGCTTCAAATCTCAGGGCTTCCTGACTATTGCACGAAGAATAATTGCTCCTTATATTGTTTTAATTGTACATAATATTTTTGACGAAATCCCAGCAATATTTAATTTTAATACTGTATGATTATAAAAGGAAAAATTTTTGTATTGATTTGAAGAGATTAGAAAAAAAATTTTTTTTTTTTAATTTAAGGCGCGTCTTAGGCAGAGCCTTCTCAGTGCACTCTGGACAGAATTTTCTGGCCAAAAACAACACTGTCCAGGACAGTGATGTTTGTGTGGAGATGTTCCTACATCTCCGCGTGCGGAGAGTCCAACGCGCTAACCACTGAGCTAATCCCTTCCTTAAAAAAAATATATATGTATTATTACTCTTAATTAATTAATTAATTTATTTATTTATTATATGTCATTTAATGTATATAATGGGTATGAGAAGGAGAGAAATTGGGTTTATAAGAGATAATAAACTGGAAGTAATGCTGTACACTGTATATAATAAGAAAAGTAAGTAGGGAATATGTGAGGCTTCTGGCCCATCCAATATGGCGGCGCCCACGGTTCGCGCCAAAAGTTGACCTTGGAAACAGCTGTGTTTAGAGCAGCTCTGTTTCATCCCAACCTTGACCTCGAGGTCAAGCTAATACGATAATTTAACATTATTTTAATATAATTAATAAATAATATAAATAAAATTATATTTCGTGCCAAAAGTTAACCCTGGATACAGCTTTGTTTAGAGCAGCTCTGGGTCAAGCTAATACGATAATATAACATTATTTGAATATAATTAAAGGTAGAGGTAAAAGTAAGATAGAGTATTTAAGTAAAAGTAAAAGTAATTAAAAGTATGATTAAGTTAACATTAGAAACAGATGTGTTTAGAGAAGCTCTGTATCATCCTATCTTTGACCGATGATACAGAGCTGATCTAAACACAGTTGCTTCCAAGGTCAACTTTTGGCGCAAACCGTGGGCGCCGCCATGTTAGATGGGCCAGAAACTCCAAATATTGCCTACTAAAGTAACATAAACTGCCTGGACTTTACACGTAATATATAAAATGGTATTGAGAGATTTAGAGTGAGTAAAGAGAAAGGTTGTTGATGTGTTGTGACTGTTGTATGAACTGTTGCAAGACTGTTGAAGACTCCCCCTTCTCGGGCTAGCACAGCTGTATTTAAACATATTCTCCCACTCTAGTCTGGCCTAAACTTGTCAGTGAGATGTCAATTTTTGTATCATTCTCTCCGCTTTAGAACCCTCACTTCGGATCCAACCCTAATACATGTACGTAATAAACATAGAAAAAGTGGTTGTTAGAAATCGATATATATATATATATATATATATATTGTGTGTGTGTGTGTGATTAGCATAACTAAAACGAGAAATCGCAGAAAGTTTTAAACTTGATATTTAGTTTGTTAGCGTGGCCCCGACAATATGGTTTTGATAAAAGTCGGTCAACCGGATGTAATACTTTACTGAATAGATTCTACAGTTTTTTTTACGATTTAATCAAAAGCCTCTAAAAGGATTTACTTTAAACTTGATATATTAACTACAAACACACATATAAAGAGAGAAGAGTTTTTGGGGGAATATAATGGAGTTGATGAGGAAAGAAATTAGGTTGATTTATTAAACGAGATATGAAGACACTGTTATAATATAGCTATAAGTTTACACAAACTGCACCGGACTTGTAATGATTTTGTAGAATAAAAGGTGGTAGTAGAGATATGACACGATGCGATGTGTGGTTGAATCTGATAGATAGATATATATATTCTCACTGGCTTATATACAGGTTCTCCCACTCATGTCTGCTTAAGTGAAAGAGTACTAGAGAGGGCCTGTTTTCTGTCTCTTAATTCTCTCTCTTACCATTACAGGGAAGTAGGTTACGTTTTTCTCTAAAAATTTTATTCAATTTATTATATCATCCTATCATTTAAAGTGAAGTAAAGTAAAGTAAAGTAAAGTAATGCCTATTTTTTCAGGCAAGCTTAACGTCCAACTACCAGGCCGGGGGCGGAAGCACCTACTTTACTGTTAACGTTTTTCATACCAATATAAAATTTAGCAGTTATACACGGGACTCGAACTGGTGTCCTCCCACTTACAAGTCCATGCTCATAACCACTACACCAACACCCGCCCTTTATATCATTCTATCATTTGAGTTTGAAGAAAATTGGTGTACCGGAAGTGTAACTTTACTGAACAATTTCGTTTTTAGGTTTTTTACGTCTTTCTCTATAAAGTCACTAAAGAATTTTCATATAAACTTGTTATACTAATCATAAATACAGAGATCTATCACTACTTGTGTTTGTATTAATGTTTCCCGAGTAAATTCATTTAAAGAAAGTTTTGTGGAGGCTATGCTTTTCTGAAATAGCAGTTTTTATAAAGTTTAGGATTCTTCCATTCATGTTTCTTGAAGACAATTAAACAACTTGTGAGTATTTCATATTTCAGGTTTTTTTTTTTTCCTTCTATGATCAGCAGAAATGATTGTTTATTCTATCAAGTTAACGGAATGTTCTAGGCACTTTTATTCTGCCATAACATTCTTTCTAATTCAATACTTATTAGAATGTTTAAATAAAAAGAGGGGAGGAAATTTGGAGTGAAAAACGGAAACTGAAGAGAGAGAGTGCTCACACAGTGGTATAGAAAAAGATCTCTCTGTAACAAGTTAGAACCTCCCACCAGAGTTACCAGTCACAGTGTGTATAGCGAACTGAACTTCTAACTCTCTCTGGGGCCCACCAACCCCCCACCACCACTAACGACGTCGTCGCGGCAGATGTATTGACCCACCGTCATGGTCCGCGTCTAGTCTAGACATATTACTTTGCCATTCTCAGCCATAATATTTAATGACTGACCCTACTCTAAAGTTTAAAGTTGGTTGGTTGATTTCATTAAATATGACACGTAATTTCAATTCATAATCAATACATAGAATATTGCTTATTAAGATTGTTGCTTGAAACTTTAACCATTCCAGTATTTATCTCTGTAAAACAAACTAATGAAGTTAGTTTTCCTATGTTCCCGCATTTTGGAAATATTTATTTCTTTTCCAATTAATCTTTTTATTATTAAGCAAATTAGAGAAATTTCCATTGCTTTCCCTTACTCCTGATAAGAAGAAGTATTGTGATCGTGTCGAAATTAGTTTTTAACTGGAAATAGCTTTGAGGTCCGCTGAGTTCGATAAAAATGTTTTTAAGCGAATCGAGATTTTGGGCAAAATTCATCAACTGGAAGTGCCCACCTTTATTTAGTTTTTTTTTTTTTAATTTTTCGCGATTTTCTTAAATATGGTTCAAACGATTTTTTTTTTTAAAGTTCACATACTATCTACTATCGCATATATATTTACTACATTTATTTATTTTTCTGGATTTTTTTAAGGTGCACAACAGCTATGGTCCTTTGCACCTGTTTCTAATTTGTAAGGACTCATCCGGGATGCATATCCATACCCATCAGTCTAATAATTTCTACACCAAACCCACAATCTAGGACTAATCATATTCCTCTACTCCCTTATATCACTTATAAAGTAAATACCTATACACAGACACCAGCAAACAACTAAACACATACATATGTACAGCCAGTTTCACAACAAATGAAATAGATGAACCTCCCTAAGATATTTGAAAGTCTTATTGATATTGCCCTCATTGTCTCCTTCTGTAAGACTGGTCGGTAAATTTACTTTTCCCCGCGCGTTTACATATTTCGAACATTCCAATAGAATATGCGGGACCGTTAATGTCGTATTGCAAGTGCTGCATACCGGCTGAGGTTCTTCTCTTCGGAATATGTGGTTGTGTGTTAACATGATGTTGTGACCGAGTCTCATTCTCGCTAGGACAACTTCTTCTCGCCGAGATTCTCGATTTGAGGTTGACCATTTCTTTGTGGTACCATTGATATTCCTTAGTTTATTTGACATCTGCACTGATTGCCATTCCTTTTCCCATATTGGAAAGATTTTGTATTTTTAGAAAAGCTTTCCAATCGACTGCAAGGACACGTTCGCCTCTACAATTCATTGATGCCGCTTCTTTAGCAGCTTTGTCGGCAGATTCGTTATCTCTTATCCCTACATGACAGGGAATCCAAATAAAGGAGACTCTCTTTATTTTCTCGTAGGCAGAGTTCTAAGAGCACTGAATTAATAAACTATCGGAGTCCATGATTGCCTATCATCTCCAGTGAGCTCCTTGAATCGGAGCAAATAATATATTTCTTAGATTCATTGTAGTTCCGAATATGTTCTAGGGCTTTGTATTTAGCAAATAACTCGGCTGTAGATATGCTTGAGATATTGCTTAATGGGAAGTTGTACAGCCTCTCATTCATTACGAAAGCTACTCCTACTCCATTTACCCGTCTTTGACCCGTCGGTGAATATTTTAATATAATTTTTATATTTAAGCAGTAGTCGCTCTTGTAGAAGGTTTTTGTATACGTAGTTCGAAGTTTTACTTTTAATATATTTAAGTTAGTGTGCCATCAAAGTTAAGCCCATTTATTTGAAGAATTTTCTCGTTTTAGGTGGTTCTAGGGGAAACAGTTAATGTTAAGCATTCCTGAAAAATAGGGTTTTTCCTCAACCAGTTTTCCACGAGAGGATGTTTAGATGTGCCGCGAAAACTTGTTATGGCAATTAATTAAATTATTTTTGAAATTGTTTTTAAAACCTTAGTAAAGTGTGTATATGTCAAATAATCATATTTATCTTTAAAGTGATTATGCAAATATTATTACTTTCTCTTTCTCCTAAAATAAGAGAAAGTATTGTAATCGTGTTAAATTTTCGATATCGAGTTTGTCTGTATGTATGTTTATGTGAAAACAGCATAGCTCAAACACGAAAAATCGTAGAAAGCTGAAACTTGATATTCCGTTTAGGTATCACCATGGGATCTGACAGTACGTTAACTGTCAAAAGTTCCCAACCGGAAGTTTCACTTTACTAGGTTTTTTTTTTTTATTATTTTTTTACAATTTTCTTCAAAATGGCCCTGACGATTTTCTTTAAACTTGGTATATCAACTAGACATACAAATAGCTACAACTTTTATTTGAAACATTTCTTCCTAAACTCATTTAAGCCGAATTTTGGGTGAATGGGTAGGGTTATGTTTGCCTCTAAAGTGCCTATTTTAGTTGATTATTCAATTCTATAATCTAAATTAACATTAATTAGAATTAAATAAATTGTTGAAATGCCGAGTTTCAAGAAAATTAATGAACCGGAAGTGTATTTTTTGCTGAACCAGTTTTTGTGATTTTTCTTCTTTAAAAAACACTGACGAATTTTGTCGATTACAATTTTGAAGACTGGATTAAGAGAAAGTTATGTAAGTGTTTCACACCAGATGTTTTTTTTCATGTTTAATTATTTAATTAATAGTATCTATGAAATTTCATTTTGTTTTATTTTGTTTGTTCACGGCTTCCTCAACCCGACGACATC
>JAAEAF010012106.1:0-18612 GCA_011037195.1 Triatoma infestans | reverse complement strand
TCATCATAATCCTTTGATTCAACAACTTGCTAATCAAACCTTACTCGATAATTCATCCCGACGTCTCAATGGCCCCGTGACCTTTTAAATTAACTTCAACGTATTTTATTCACATGTAATTAATGTCATGTAACCATTCACTATATTTGTTTAGTGTATTTAAGTGGCAAATAAATTATTGAATAGAGAGAGAGAGAAAAATTCATAAAGCGACTAATGTCGGGTTAAAGATTAAGAAGAGAAAATCAGAAATATTGTTGAACTGAAATAATATCAGATTGTATAGCTCGGTAACTTAATTGTGAAACCAATGGGCGGAGTTAAATGACGTCATAGCTAAAAGAAAGCTGTGGGAATGGGCGGAGCTTAACAGCCGTCTAGCTTGCACAACTAAGTGGCCGATCTATAGATTGGTAGAATCCTTTCTACTACGTAATAAGAACAATAAGGAGAAGAAGAAGAAGAGGTGGCTTCAGATGTAGAAAACGATTTATGATTTTTTTTAGAATGCACGAAAGGTAGGGAAAGGAAACGAGATCAAGACGATAAAAGTGACTAAGATAGAAGTTAAGCTGTAATGAAAAAAGATGAGCAAACGCACCAGTTTAAATAATAAGTAAATAAATAAGAATATTCAAGCAAGTTACTTAGATAGAAACCAGGAAAATCAAATTGCGTTAAAAAATAAATAAACAAATGAAAATTCATTTAAAACGATAATAAAATTATCTGGAAAAGGATAAGTGGCGAGTTGGTGGTGAGCTCTAAAAGAAGAAGGACCATGAATACTGTCGAAAAAGGAATTTTTGAGGAGATTGTGAGAAGATATCTAAGTGAGAGGGGCGATGGTTAAATTCGGGCAATCAATAATTGTTATCAATGTAAACAATAGTTATGTTTGGGCAAAAAATTAGTTGGCTACCTAGACGACTGTTAAGCTCCGCCCATTCCCACAGCTTTCTTTTAGCTATGACGTCATTTAACTCCGCCCATTGGTTTCACAACTAAGTTACCGAGCTATACCATCTGATATTATTTCAGTTCAACAATATTTCTTATTTTCTCTTCTTATCTTTAACAGTTCCTGAGGAAGGACATGTGTCCGAAACGTTGATTAAACTTTTTTAAAAATAAAAAGTTCCTTCTTTAGCCTCAGCAAACTAATTTTTTGCTTGTTTAATTATTGTTATTTGTAAATATGTTCCGGCAGTTAGAAGATGTATGCAACATTATTAAACTAAGTTTAAAAAAAAAAAGGTATATGTACTCTAGTTATAACTCTCGTTTTATGAAAGGGCGACTTTCGATGACAAAAAGTCAATTATTACAAGCCCTAATTGGGTAATTGTTCGTCCATTTAAATAGGGTTTAATTCATATAGTCTATTTGTATGTGAGTATGTTTCTCTGTATTGTACGTATATTAATGTTCAATACAAATGTTTGTAAAATCGTTTCTACATTGTACAAAATTTATTGTGATAGGATATTAATTCACATAAAAGCTCTCTACGAGCATTGGCCCACACCACCATAAACTGACGTCCATTTACTGGCTAACCCGTATTTCCTGTTCCACGAGTCCGCTATAAAACTAAACTCACTCATACCTTTTAAAACACATAAAAACCCATACTGGAGTTTTGTACACGCAATAGTTGCCAAGAATTGTTACCTCTATTAATTCAATTATTATTAACGCGATGAGCCAAAAAAATAAAAAAGGGGTTCAACATAATTTAGCATTCACAGAGGCTCCAATTTTTTTAAGTCATACATTGTTACTGTTTTTATCCAATTACATTACTTTTTGATACCATACAAATTGACGGATCATCTGGTAGCATTAAATGGAAATTGAGTTAGGCTTACCACATAAAAAACACACACCTTTTTTTAAATAATTGTTTTCATGCTCCGAATCTCAAACCATATATTTCCGATTATTTTATTATTATTATTTTTTTTTTTAATTTAAGTCGCGTCATCATTTGTCGTCAATGGCGCTCGGATGCCTTCTCAGTGCACTGCCGGTCTTCGGGCAGTGTCCTCTATCACCGGACATCACCGGACAGGGAGTTGTAGAGGCTCATAGGAAGAAAAAAAAATCTAATGGCAACACTGCTGTACTCGAACCCGGGACTTCCGCGTTACTAGTCTAGCACGCTACCACTGAGCTATTCCCATCCCTTATTTTATTATTAATAAAATATTTATTATAAAAACCCCAATTTTGAAAATCTGCCACAAATGTAAGGTTTACTGTTGTACCATTTATAGACATTAAATTAAAATGTTACCAGTAATATTTTAGTATTCTTTTCTAGTAAAAAACAGTATATATATATTTTTTTTAGCCTTATAATGAATGATGTAATAACTTTTCAAATCAAAATATGCCCAATAAAATATTTAAAAAAAATAAATAATAATAATTAAGTCCTTTAATAGTTGGTCTATGCCCAAGGTCATTTTATATTTAGAGATTGCGTGCTATTGCGATGGGGTGGTGGGTGGGTGGCGTTAAGTTGAATAACTATACTTGGAAAAGATTTGTTTCATATTATAGGTTCCTATTTTTGGTTAGGTATTATGAATAATTTTTTTTAAGATATCCTAATTGTTATACGTAAATATACGTATATCTAGAGGATCGATCTTATCCTAAGGGGTGAAGTGAACTATAGCAATTCGGATAAAATTACTTTTTTTCTTTCTTTTATTTCTGGTAAGAGCAGTGTAAGAGAAGTAAGAGGATCAATCTTACTTCCAGTAAGAGAAAGTACCTTAGAGAATCAATCTTAGATACTTAGAAAGATGAGTAAGAGATAAGTTGTCAACCGGAATTGCAGCTTTACTGAATTTTTTTTTAAGTTATTCGTGATTCTCTAAAATGGCTCCAACGATTTTATTTAAACTTCGTATAGTAATAATAATAATAAAAATAATGTATAATAATATATATTTAGAAAGAGCATACAAAATACAATAATAAATAATATATATGTTATCGGCAAAGTATGAAACTCAGGTATTGTATAGAATGACTAGGCATTTCATCTATTACCTAGTTACTTTAGGCAAAGTAAGAAATATCCTTTTTATTCTATACATTACCTAGGCATTCTATAGAATGTCTACGTCGTCTTAGGCAAAGTATGGAAAGCCATAAAAACTATATCTAATAGCCATATATAACTATGGCCGAGTTATTGCTGCTAAATTTTACCGAAAGAATACTACTATTTGTGGCCTCTTGCAATGATATTATTAGCAATCAGATATCACATTATATTTTCTATCAGATCTATAAATTCTTTTATATAAATAACATTAATCAATGCAACTATTTGGTGCTCATTAAGAGGATTTAAGTTTTGTTAGTTTTTTTTTTTTTTCAATTAGAAACTAAGTTACATTTGCTACTTTATTTTCATTAACATAATTTTACTTAAATCGGCTTATTTTTTGACCTCCCGCGTGTGTGTTTGTTTCTCTTCTCTCTTCCCATCCATCTTGTCCACTCGGCCGCAGTAGTTCAAGGTTCACATGTACGAGGTTCCCCTCGTAATTCAAGGTTCCCCATGATAGTTGTGTCACCTAGACGACTGTTAAGCTCCGCCCATTCCCATAGCTTTCTTGTTGCTGACGTCATTTAACTCCGCCCATTGGTTTCACAACTAAGTTACCGAGCTATACTATCTGATATTATTTCAGTTCAACAATATTTCTTATTTTCTCTTCTTATCTTTAACAGTTCCTGAGGAAGGACATGTGTCCGAAACGTTGATTAAACTTTTTAAAAAATAAAAAGTTCCTTCTTTAGCCTCAGCAAACTAATTTTTTGCTTGTTTAATTATTGTTATTTGTAAATATGTTCCGGCAGTTAGAAGACTTATGCAACATTATTAAACTAAGTTTAAAAAAAAGAGTATATGTACTTCTAGTTAATAACTCTCGTTTATGAAGCTACATTTCGGATGACTAAAAAGTCAATTATTACAAGCCCTAATTGGGTAATTGTTCGTCCATTTAAATACGTCGTCCTCTCCACCCTTCTATAGCTGTTGCTGCAGCCATGTAAAAGTGGAAGCAATAACGGATCCCAAACAAAACGCTCCGAGGATACTGTGTTTCTTACTTTCTTACCATTCCTGGTTCCGCTGAATGCTAAAAACTTAACCAATATTGTAAACATAGTATGCCATATGTAGTCCCGCTGAATGTGGCCACTGGCTTTGTTGGTTTTTCCTTCGCTCATAGGTGGTGCATTTATGATCTCAAAGGTATATTTAAGTGAATGCCTCCTGCACAGATAAGTGACAAAACATCGAAAGGACGGATTCGACACTGTATCATTTTCAAATGTTACAAAATAAGAAGTAGACAAATATTTGTATAAACAATAACAAAATTTGTTGTGGTTGGTTCCGCAAAGCTGGTAAGTGTGTATCAACTGTATTTGCTCCTTGCAAGTCTATGTTATTTCACTGTTTGAAAAAAACATCCTGATGATGGGGGAACGCCCGAAACCGATCAATACCACAAAAAGAAGCTGGCTATCACGGAAAATGTCTCTGGTAATAACAAAATTTTATGATTTTTTTATTAAAACCATTCAAGAAATAAAATATAAATGTTCGCACCTATATTATTTTTCAACATGTAACTCTGTGACATAACTATGCATGCACTTAATATGTTATTTCGTGAATCTCAGTAAATTCTTTCAGCATTTTCAAATTTGCCACCTGCTTAAAAGGATATATGAAAGAGAATTGAATTTATTTACTAATTTCAATGATTGCATGATTAGTAAAATAAAATCCATAAATAGATAATGGGATGGAAATGAGATGGATTTAAAATATACAGAATAAAACAAAACAAAAAAAACTTGACGTAACAGCCCTTGAATGATCATGGCCTGCTAGATAGCTTTGTTCTTTGGGGAGTAAGGCCGTAAGCTTTACTTACATTGATGGGCCCACATCGTACGATTTCACATCGGAATCGAACCCTGACTTCATGTCAGCCATTATTCTGTGCATGTGAACATGAAGAACACAAAGCAATTTTAAATTCCTAGACTTCGATCGGGTTTGGCACCCGGGCTTGCTCTTCAAGCTCAAGGAAATCCTTCCCTCCACATATTACTTGATCCTAAAATTCTACCTCAATGAACGGTACTTCCGGGTCAGACATGGCTCTAAGTTCTCCTCCTGTTTCCTCGCGAGGGCCGGAGTACCGCAAGGAAGTATTCTAGGCCCTCTACTTTACACCCTCTACACATCCGATATTCCACAATCCTCACACACAATCACCGCCTCATTTGCAGATGACACAGCTTTCCTTTCTTCCGATCCAGATCCACAATCCGCCACCCACAACATCCAGAATCACTTGGAGAAAGTAGAACTATGGTGCAAACAATGGAAAATTAAAATTAATGAGAGTAAGAGCACCAGTAACGTTTACTCTTCGCCGAGGAACTTGTCCTTCACTATACTATAATAACATTCCCATCCCTGTTGCAGACACCGTGAAATACCTAGGTATGTACTTGGACAAAAGACTCACGTGTAACCCACATACTAGACTTAAACGACAAGAGCTAAACACTCGATACAGACTTCTTCTTAGACTACTAGACAAACGTTCCAAACTCTCATTAGACAACAAAGTACTTATATACAAAACAATTTTACGACCAATTTGGACTTACGGGGTTGAAGTCTGGGGCTCAACCAAGCGAACCAATTCCAAAAGAATCCAGTCCCTCCAATCCAGAATCCTCCGCAAAATCACCCAAGCCCCATATTACGTATCCAACCTGACCTTACACAACGACCTAAAAATCCCTTTCATCGCAGAAATGATATCCTCCCGTTACAAAAAATTCCATGAATCTCTCCTCCTTCATCCTAACCCTCTCGTCCTACAATTGACCTCTGCCCATATTCCAGGCAGTCCTCCCCGCCGTCTGAAACGCCTGTGGCCGCGAGACTTACTTTTTCCATCATCAAACAGCCTAAGTAAACAATAAGGGACATTATTACTGAATAATGTCCCTCATATGTGTGCATGTCTTTATTTTCTTTAATCACTTTTGCTTATTGTATTGTACATACAGTTGTAAATATCAATAAAAGTATTTAAAAAAAAAAAATTCCTAGACTCACGCAATTGGTACAATACAATTCTTACTTCCTTAATCGAGCAAAGCAAAATTGATTGGCCTTACTTATTCAATAAAAAAACACAACTAGTTCTAGATTAAAAGAAAAATAATCACTGAGTTTAACTTATTAGCGATTGACACGTAGTAAAACAAACACGTAGTAATGTATTTTGTAGATTTAAGACCCCGTACGGGTCTTTCTAACATGTTATATAACTGAAGATGTCAATTAGGGATGTTTTCTAAGAAAATACATTCTTTTGTCCTTAGGGACCACTCTAGTTCTATCCTAGACTGCCCACTTTGGTGGCCAAACAAAGCCCACTAAAAGTTCTGTAAAATATTTATTAACTTACATTTACAAAGAGATACAAAAGATCTTGCCATGTTTTTCTTTTCCTTAAATTATAACGAACATTATTATCCTTTGAAATTTTTGTGATGTTAATAAATTATTTATCATGAAAATAGTCACTTTGATGTCTTGCTGATTATAAAAGACTTAATTAATTTATTTTTTAAGCTACATTAATGAAATTGATTAAAAATATTTTACCATATTTTTAATTTTTTAATATGTAATTTAGTTCTATATTTTTGGTAGATATTACTTACTTTTTCCATCATTCCATCTTGTCGAGAATATTTTCTTATTATTCATGGGCATCTATCCAAAGCGGTCACATTGTTCTAGTTAATTTTTGTACAGCATCAGTTCTAAATAAATTCAATAATTGTCATATTGATGCACGCACACTTCAGTAACTGCATGGTTAGTTAGAGGCTACCAAATTAAAGCGTTGTGCAAGTCGGAGTTCGATTTCCGGTCTTAAAATTGGATTTTCTTAACTAGTACATAAGAGAAAATCTGTTCGGTAATGACCATATGCACAGACAAGTTGTATAATGATATTCCTCGGTAATTCGACTCTTCGCAGCCCGATACTATGTGGCTTGGTTCGGCAGAAATGATTCTTGTAGGCCTCTTCTCACGTCCTGCACCCCCGCACATGTAAGTAAGTGGTCCGCATCCATTTTTGCTGCCATCCGACACAGTGAGCAAATGGGCGAATCAACTACACCAATTCGTGGAGATGTTTGTTCAAGTAGTCATGTCAAATACCCTTACCTTATGGAGCAACAGCCCATGAAGGACCAAGGCTTGCCAGACGGCGATTTGAATGGGAGCCGCAGTTCTCACGTCGTTTAGTTCCGGCCTTCGCTACCTAGGGCGGTACTCATTGTAGCTCCTCACTTTTTATCACGATGCCAACACCGACTTTGCTCTCACGGGATTCGAACCCTGAATTATAGCGCACGAAAGATGAGTGCGCTAGCTACTAAACCAGCGCGTGAGTACAGTCACGTCAAATATTGTAGTAAAATATGCCACGTTTGTAAAAACAAACGATATGCCTCAACGTCCCAACCTGTTCGTTAGGTGAACTTAAAGCTCATCTGTAAAAAGATTTACAATCTTCTTTTCAACCTCAAAATGAACTTGGCTTTCTCTTCCTTACGATAAACATATATACTTGAATAAATATAATTCATATCACCTTTAGTTTATAAATATTTAACCTTGTTTGTTTATACGCTCGGACTTATCTTTCAAACTGAACCAAAGGGAAGGGAATAGCTAAGTGGTTAGCATACTGGTCTCCCATGCAGAGGAGCCAGATTCGAGTCCAGCTGTGCTTCTTTTAGATTTTTCCTTCCTAGAAGCCTCTACAGCTCACTGTTTCCGGTGATAGACAGTGTTGTCTGTAGCGAGGCCGGCAGTGCACTGAGAAGGCTTCGGGCGCCATGACCATAGACGTTGACGCGCCTAAAAATAAAAATAAAAACAACTCACTGAAAGAAGGTCGTGATACAATGGAAGGATCACATCAAGAAGGACATGGCTGGACTGAGACCTGCAAGATAGGATAAAATGGATAGACGCTGTTGGTTCTGCTGCTGGTAACTCTGAAAAAGGGAAGTGAATAAATATTTGTCTGACCATACTTGCGGAAGCTGATTGAAATTGTTGTAAAAAAGTAACTCTGATTAAGAAATTTAACTCTGATCCAGAATTTAACTCTGAAATACCATATAATCAAGTGAAAGAGTTGGTAGACAGTAGAGAAACAATTTGATGCTGCCCTTTGTTCCAATGGGAGCTATGTAGGATTCTGGAAGAAAAAGAAAATTAGACTTCATGAATGAATAAATAGCAAAATTTGTTACATTTTACATTGAAATATGATTGCAAATATGCGTGGAAACACATAATGAAAAATACTGTTAGTTTAACTTACCTCAGACGAGAGCGTCAACACTGTTTTTGGATGAAGCCACCAATTTAGAGTGTATGATTGTTTATATTATTAAAAATTAACTTGAAAATTATATACCAAAAATTTTGTAAATCAACCTTCTCTCAAGCTAATTATTTTTGTTTTCCCCGTGGAAATTAAATTTTAAATTTGGAAAATATTGCTTCACAAATAAGATTTGGCCTTATGAATATCCTAGGTGCAAAAAAAAAAGTTCTAAATATTAACTATCTCTAAAAAAAAGAAAGAATTAGGATTTGTTATTGCATTTTTTAACAAAGAATTGCTTAATTTTATTTAATCAAAGATTCGTATTATATAAATAAGTAATTTATCATTTAATATCTTCTACCTCTCAAAATTCTTTTAAAACTGTTGAGTCGATCCAATTTTCAATCGTCACATTAGTAATTTTATTCTGCAAAAAAAAAGTCTAAAAAAAAAATTAATAAAGTTGATATTTAATTTTTTAATTGAATACTAATTAACAGAGATTCCTTAAAGTATTGGAATACCTAATTTTTATTTTTATAATTTCTTGTTTTGTTTGTCACAGAGAAATAAACTTTCAATAAATCGCTGTCAATAAATGTCTAGATCATGAAAATGAGTCGTCGAACATGTGTTCTAGTTCTAGAAAAATTGACTTAGAACTTAGCAGCTATAAATTTCTCATCCCATAATTCCTGAATTAGAAAAAAAGAAAAACCATAGAATCATTTGTGGACTGAAATAATAACATGTGTTTAGCAAGAGAAACATGATTCTTGATTATTTCTTGGACATTTTTCCACAAAGTATCGGAAAGCGTAAATCTGGATAACAAGATTCTTATAAGGAGAAATCATGAGTCTTTACTGTAAGCTGGTGGAAACGATGAAAGGAAACAAAGTATTTGTTGTGGTGATTGGTTCCGCAGAGCTGGAAAGCATCAGAGACATTTTCCGTGGTAGCCTGCTTCATTTTGTGGTCATCGACCGGTTTCGGGCGTTCGCCCATCTTCAGGATGCGTTTTTTAGACAGTGTGACAACACAGACTCGCACAGAGCAAACTTAGTTTCACACTAACTGAGACGTATTTTTAAAAAACTAAACTCTTAAACTAGGTCAAGGGATGTGGCCAGATGGGTGGGAAAACACGTGTTTGGGTTGTTAAAGGGCAAATTTTTCTTACAGTGGACACAACACGTGGGGGTCTAATCTTTAAACTCTGTTGTTGGAGGGAGATTTACTTACAATTAACTAACCAAAACAGAATATAAAAAATACACAAAATAAATTTAAATAAAATTAAATAACGATTAAACTAACATTTTTTTTTTTTCCTATATATATATCTAAACTAGTAAATTTAAATAAACTAGTAAATAAACTAGTAAATTTATATATACCTAGTAGATTTAAAACTAAACCTAAAACTAAAGTCTGTTTAAGAACTATTTGTTGCGTGTGTAATGTTTGCACTGGTAATTGTGTTTCTGTTGCTATTGTGGGAAGAGTGTTTTGAATAATGGTTCACTGGCAAATTTTGTCTGTTCATTTATTAAGTTTTGTGTCTTGCGTTTATATATTTCGAGTTGTTCTACTATGTCAAGTCGTCGTCCTTTGTGGCCAGAGTGTATTAGCTTCATCGTGGTCGTTATGTCATCGGGTTTGTGTTTGTTAGTGTTTAGGTGATTGGCGTAATTTGAGTCAACTTTGTTGTATTTGTATGATCTGATGTGTTCGGTAAATCGTTCCTTGATTTTTCTGCCGGTCTGCCCCACGTAAATGTTGTCACAGTCCGGGCATTTCAACTCGTAAACCCCACTGCTGTCATACACGTCAGTGAACTCGGTACGAGTGCGGAGTTTGTTACCTAATTTGTTGTTTGTTCGGAAGGATGTCTTAATGCCCAGTTTTTTGAAAAAATTTGTGAGTTTGTACGTGTGGCTTCCAATATATGTGAATGTGGCGAATTTGTCTGCTGTTTTTTTGTCAGTCCTATTTCGGTGGTGTGGTTCGTTTTTGAGGAGTTTATTAACGATGTTTGTATTGTACCCATTGTTTTCAGCTATTTTGTAGATTGTCTGCAATTCTTTTGCATGGTTTGCGGGTGTGAAGGGTGTGTATTTAAGTCTGTTCGTCAGGTGTCTAAGTGCAGCTAGTTTGTGTTGGGTGGGGTGGTTGGAATTGTCTTGTTTCGTGAATTCTTGTCCGGATTCAAAACAGAAAACTAACATAAGCTTTTGGAACATAAGCTTAGCCTAATGGAAATACCCACTTTACTGAATATTTCTACATCCTCAAAATCAACTCAAACAGTTTTTTGCTTAATTGGTTTTTAGTATAATCTTCAAATAAATATTTTGTATTACAAAAGAGAATAATAAACTGGAACTTTTATACGTGCGAGTTCAGGTTGCCCACATTTGTAGATAACAAATATGGCAACTAAACCACAACTGAATCACTTTACTCCTTGGTTAAATTGTATACTTCTTTCTGCTTAAGCTAAGTCGATTCTGCTTTAGCTAAAAAGAGTATGTAAAGAAACAAGTAAGAGATTTAGGTAAACTCTTAGAATGTTGTAACAACAGAAAGAACTTGAGAAGGTTACATTCAGATTGTTTATACAAAGTTAAGTTAGGAGTTAAATAAAAATAATGTTTTTTCTTTCTTGTCATTTATTTGGTTGTTATAATTCACTTTAAAAAAATGGAAAACATATTTATTTTAATAAATAACAAATAAATAATAAAACTTAAATTTTATTTAATTGAAAGATGGTAACGCTCTCTATCTAGGATTATAATCCTTGATTGCTCAGTAGTGATTAAAAGTACTATTTAATTCACTTCATTTTTTTTTTTTTTATATAAGGAATAATGCTCGTATTATTCAACTATTTTAGAAAAGACAATATTTATAATATTTTTATTTTAAATACTTTATTATATTTTACTTAAGTGAGCGAGTTCATGGAGGGTCTAATGTCAGGCTTTGTGTAAAGGACCATTTCAATTTTTTCAAAGTGTTTTTTAGATATTAAGCCAAAGACAGATGAACTGTTTACTTGACGTGAAACGTCAGGGACATTTAATTTCAAAAATCAATTTAAGCGCTATGTTAAAAGGAAAGCGCTAGTTGGGTTTAATTTCCGGCCAAAGCTTTTAATTTTACTCATATTTATTTATAAGAAGATATCTTCAATTAAACAAGTCTTTCTTTGGAAAGAACTGTTATTTTAGGCTTTTGAAAGATATGGTTTAAGTCATTAATTACGAATGACTTTAAAGGCTGCTAAAATTGTAGGAAATTGCCTAAATAATGTGGAAATCTCGTACAATTTATACAATGAACTACCGGAAATGTGATGAAAACTACGTCACTAATGAAATGAAATATTTCATACAATTTTAAATTAAAAAATTTAGGGAAGGGATTAGCTAAGTGGTTAGCGTGCTGGATTCCCACGCGGTGGACCCAGGTTTGAGTATAGGTGTGCGCTAACCCTTAGATTTTTTTTTCTTCCTAGGAGCCTTTACAACTCACTGTCCGGTGATGGACACTGAAAGTCTCTAACGAGAGAACAATATCCGGAGGCCGGCAATGCACTGAGAAGGCTCCGGGCGCCAATGGCCATAGATGTTGACGCGCCTTAAATTAAAAAAAAAAAAAATTAAAAACTTTAAGAAATATATGTTAAAACTTATTGAAATATATATATATTACAAACATTAATAGTTTTTTAATTAAAATTAACCTTACAATTTTATTAATACTTGATGTAAATTAGTACGTGTTAATCTAACTAGCACTATATCTACACTAACTAGCACTGTAAATACAGTTTATATTTTAAAGAGTTTAGTAATGAGAGAAAAGTGTATAGAGAGCAGAGTGATCAAGCCAAAATTAATGATGTTAGCGGGATGAAAGTAGAATTGTAGCGCTAGCTGATGTGAATAGTTAAGAGCGAATGTGACTAGAAAGCTAGTGTGGGTTAGCTTGGTAATCTGGCGACTGATCTATTCAAAATTTATCTGGTGACTATTGTTAATCCCCTCCAGCGCTGGTCAGCTTTTAGCTGAGATATTTATTAACTGTTGATGTTGAAGCTCATTCGCCAATACATTCTATTGAGCTTGAAAAAAGGTATACTTAGAGGCTCTATAGTGGCGTCTTGACGCTGTTGCTGTTGCGTGGCGAATTTGCTGGCGATTGGTTCTATTACTGTAAACTTGGCATTAGTAAATTAATAACAATCTATTTAATTTAAAAATAACTTAATCAGTGGCTTGCTTTAAACTTATACAAAGTTATATAGAGCTATAAATTTCAAAATTTTTCAGCTGTAACAATAACAGTTTAACAGAATAAAAAGCATTTTGATATTACAAAATGGAAATCTCTTGTTTTATCTCGTAAAAATCTGTCTATATTGACTGTAAGTGCCCACTCTACATTACAATATATTTGTGGTGCTAATTTAAACGAAGAATTATTGCCGTTTATATAATATAAATATATATTGGCAGAAGAATAATTAAGTTCTTTTTATTTGTCACTATCAATTTTCAAATTACCTGTTAAAATATTTAAAAGGTGAATATATATCCATCATTAAAAGATGAATTAATAATATTAAAAAGTTTGCTGTTTTTATTATTTAAAGAAAAAAAATAAATAAATAGTAAAAAAAAAAGTACGGAAGATAATAAAATAATTATTATTAAACCAAAAGACCAAATAAATGTAGCAATAGAATTGAAGAACAAATATTTTTCTTTTCTTTGGTTAGATGTAATATTATGATGGAAAGATCTGTTTACTATAAGGAATTGTTTACATTTTAGAGGATGTTGATGGGAAGAAGGAAGTAGGAAAGAGCCAACATTGTGCGAAGTGCCAACAGAGCAAATCGTTATGACATGATGATGTAAACAGTATGTCTACATCAAGTCAACTCCATTCAACATTTATTTATCAATTAATTATATTAAAATACTAATTACGTTCTAAGAGCGTAATAAATATTAGATCAATAAAACTGAAAATAACCTTTTATCAACAATATTTCTGTGTGTTTGTGACGTCCTTATTTTGTCCGCTTCGTCTTGGAGCCTTGGAGTCTACTTCTTTCTGGTTTAGGAGATAGCAAAAATTGTGAAAAATGCTCGCAATTTACATTTGAACATTTGGGGTGGGGTGGGGGGACAATGCATTGCGACCTGCTGCATGTTGCTCCATCACCCCAAGCATAATCTGCCCAGCCTCATAACGTCCCATCAGGTTAAGGAATCCTAATAACCTGACAGGCTCTAGGGAGGGGTATATTCTCTTCCGCTCACCTGGTAACTACCCAGGTTCTTAAATCTTCTACGAGGTGGCAGCCTCGCAATCTGTTAGGAGATGTAATGGAGTTTCCTCCACCTTCCCACAGAATCTGCATGTGATGTTCCTCTCCAAACCTAGCTTCGTCAGATGTTCTCTGACTTGACAAAGCTTCGTGAGGAAACCCGTAAGAACGCGGAGTTTGTTCTTGCTAAGCCCGATGCAGTTACAATTATAATTTCCCAGATAGTTCTTGGCCTGCCGCAGTCCGAAGAGGGAGTTCAGACCTCCTTTGCCTCCTCTCTCCTTCCTAAGTTCTTCCAAGAGAAGCTGGTCGTTGACCCCCAACAAAAAGGTTTAGCCCTAAAAGCGGGGTGCAGTTGAAGATATTTTTTTGCGATTTATTTTGATCACCTGTAGATGCCAGACATTCCTTAATTGTTTAGCGGAAGTTTGCTTCCGCATTATCAGATCGTGATTGATCTATTTTAGATGGAAATGCATCACCCACTTCATTTTCTTTGTTCCCATCTTTGTTCAAAAGTTTTTTTTTTTAATCAATGAGTTAAAATATATTCATTGTCATACCAGTTACTATTCAATAATACCAGTTAATTAATATTGCAAGCAGTTCCGTGGCTTTTCATCTCAATCAGAATTTATACAACAAAAATTTCAAGCATTTTATTTTTCACCATTTCTAGTTAAAATTAAACTAGTTTGCTAACCAAACTCATAAGTTCATGGGTCAATCCAAAAAGTTCGCACATCTAAACTAGGCTAATAGATAATTCTATGTTTTTCATGGACTTCTCTCAGCACCTGGTTGGTTTCAATATATGTCATTATAGTTTAAGAACTCCACTTAATGGAGCTTTTTGTAAGACCGGCCAGGAAAAATCCATACACCACACATCGGATACTGTTTTGTGAAACATTAGCTTAGTGAAACTACGGGCAGAATAAAATTTCTATGGAACAGCTGCAACAGCTTATAATAGTGTCACAGCATTTTTAAGACAGCTGTGAATCTTAGGTAGACTGGGGGATTTCCGTTCTAGACTAGTTTTTTATCAGAATCAGAAGTCTTTGGATAAAGCCGGATTTGGCTCCTACCCACAGAAAAATAATTAAAAAAAAAAAAATTTCGCAATTAGAATAATATACAGTGGTTGGTTACCTTGGAGGTTGTAATGGGTTGATGAACAAAAACAATTTCTTAAGATCTCGATGAGAAGATTAGTAATATATTTTAAAAGCATAACAAAAGGGGGTTTCCGGGTATAACACCCATTTTATAGGGAAGAATTCTTTTACGGAAGAATTTCTATTCAGAAATGTCTGAATGGAAATGAATAGATAGCGTCTTCGGGTTGGCATATGTTGTATAAACCGACGTTTCACTAATATTTCACAATAAAGTTATCAGAGTAAAATTGGTTTGAATACTGTGGCGTGTTGAACACTGATATTGTACGTACAGTCTCAAATCTATAACAATTTCTGAAAAACAATTTGTTTTCAGCATTTTGGAACATTTTTTTTTTTGCTATGCACAACCTACATAATAATACGTTTCTTCCAATAAGCAGCTTCCGGTTATTTGAAACATTGTCCAACCATGTCCGTTCTGGAAGTTTATTTTTTATTTATTTTAATTTTTAAACAAATTTAATTTATGTAAAAAATATCATTTCATAATTAATTTCATATTTAATTGAAACTGCATAATTTAATTGTTGTGATTGGTTCCGCAAAGCTGGACAGCATCAGAGATATTTTCCATGATAGCTTGCTTCTTTTTGGGCATTCGCCCATCTCAAGATGTTTTTGTCAAAACATGTTTGTGAAAACAGACTTGCACAGAACAAATTTAGTTGATACACATTAAGTGTGTGAATTTGTGCCTGTATATCTATGTATGTGTCTGCACTAAGTGAGTGTATCAAACAAAATTGGCTCTGTACAAGTCTATGTTATCACACTGTTTTGACAAAAATATCCTGATGATGGGTGAACGCCCGAAACCGGTCGCTGACTATAAAAAAAAAAAAGCAGGCTATCATGAAAAATATCTCTGAAACAAAATTTAAATTTAAAAAGTTATATGAATCCCTTGAAGCCTGTTATAGAATTAAACAGGCAGGTTTTTGGCAGAGTAAGCGATATGGTCATTCTGCCATTCATCGCGAGATGCTTCTGAAGGTTCCTGTTACAGATTTTCCTTCTCATAGAATGTTGAAGACTTTTGTTTTCGAGCATTCTTACAGCGTTTGGTTACCTTCTAGGGAAGATTGGTCAAATTGGGTCCATCTGAGGTGGTACCTGATAATTACTTCCGGTGTTACAGGGACGGTTCCAGAATCGATGGTAGGTCTGGAGCTGCGGTCTATTTTGAGACCGGAGATCATTTGGCAGTATCTCTTGGTGAATGGACAACAGTTTTCCAGACTGAGTTTTATGCTATTGTTTGTTGTATCTTGGAGGAGAGGGTACGTAACACTAACTTAAAAGGTGTTTGTATCTGCTCGGCCAGCCAGGCTACGCTGAAGGCGCTGAATTCATGTATCTTCACTTTCAGGTTGGTGTTGCAATGTTTTAAAAGACTGGAAGAACTTTCTTCTCTGAAGGATGTGTATCTAGTCTGGGTGCCAGGTCACATGGGGATTTTTGGGAACGAGGAGGTGGATAGGTTTGCCAAATTAGGCGCCATTCTCCGTTTCATTGGTCCCAAACCTGCTGTTGACGTAACTTCTGTCAGGCTTCCAGACATGGACAGCTTCACAGCATTCTTCCTTATGGATGAGCTCAGTTGGTTTTCGACAGTCCAAAATGCTCATCGGAGGTCCGGACAAGGCCATTAGTGAGACTTTGATGTGTTTTTCACGGAGCTCTCTCAGGTATCTTGTTGGATCTCTTACTGGACATTGTGGTTTAAGGAGACATCTCTACATAATGGGGTTCATGCCAGATCCATTTTGTAGAGTCTGTGAGACAGAGGAGGAAACTCCCATCCATCTTGCGGACTGATTGCCCGCGTTGTGAGGAAATTAGGTTCAGGACCTTTGGTCGGAATAGGATGTCTGTGGAAGAGCCTAGGCTGTTTTCCCTTAAGGTTATTTTTCGATTTATTCGGATTGCGGTGAATCTTAGGTGGATTAGATCCGGGTCTGGATATTTGTTCTAGACCCGGTTTGTTGTTGTTTTTCTTGGGGTAGCTATATGGGGCCAGAGAGGCTTTGGATAGCGTAGGGTTTGGTCCCTCCCCAAAGATAAATAATAATAATAATAATAATAATGAATCTCTTAAATTCAATATCTCGCCTTCATTACTATTTCGAACAACCCACTGCATGCCGGTTGAGCAGTCGCTGACCCCGCGATCTTCTCCATGTCTAATAGTCTGATATCCCAACCGGATGTTACGAATGGGTAGCTTCTCTCCTCAAGACTATCACGCCAGCTATGCTCTTCATCATATTTGCTTATTGTATAGCATTATACAGATAAAGCAATGTAATTTGTAAATAACAAATTACAAAGCAAATATATATATATATCGTAAACATATTGTATATTTCACAGAAAATCCTCATCGATAGATGATTTAATATCAATAGATCTGGGCCAATATCTAGAACACTTACAAGTAGTTTTAAATAAAGTTGTTATAGGTTTTATTAAAATAAAAATGAATACATTTTTCCAAAAGAAAAAAGCAGACACTACTAGACATGGGTCCGTCCAGTTGTTATGTATGGGCAAGATCATTTATCAAATGTTATTTAGGTAAAAAAGTATAATGGATGAAGAATAATGGTATTATTGCTTGATGTTTGTTGAAACCATTCATCTATCATGTTCAGGAAAAAAAAAATTCAGTTTTAACTAATGAGTATTTTAACTTGTTTATTTCTTAGGTTGGAAACAGGATCTGAAAAAAATATTGTTTGTGACTTTTCAACGTAAGATAAAAAATTTATGTTTGTCGTAAAGACATTACTTAGGCGCCACTATAGATGACAGTTAGATGCGTGAAGCTGAGGTGTGTTGTGTGGGATAGCGTCCCAGTCCAGCTGTGACCTTGGATTTTATTTAATAAATATGTAAGCATTTTGGCATCATGACAGTTGAGTGGTCAGAGACGTGCACGCGTCACATTTCACGTCTTATCATATTGTGATAATGGATTCGATTCCCGTTCTTAACATTGAATTTTATCATATCAATAATGGCTTTTACAATCCAAAATCATATGCCATTTCCCAAAATATTATTCCAAGGAAATACCATGCAACGGAAATTGTTTTTTGGAGGAGATCATTGGAGAAGAGAAGGAACGAGGAGGTGACAGAGGTGTAATGCAGATGAGAGGAAACGTATTCATGCGTTTAGAGAAGGATAGATTGAGATGGCTTAGGCATGCGTTTAGAATGAAGCGGGAAGATAAAAGGCCTCTACTGCATCTTACCTTGCCAGCCATCCATCAATACCTTATCCGCTAACGTGCAATGGTACCCAAAGGACGCTAACCTGTTGCTTCTTTTCAGGTATTAATTGCCATACTTTTGTAACTAATAACATGTTGACGCATTAAAGCTCCACAACTTAGTTGTAAAACTGTGGGCTGAGCTAAATAACGTTATTTTTAGTAGTTTGGGTAGGAATAGGTTGTATGAATGTACGTGCCAAAGAAGTGGGGGGGTTGCCGGGGCAGGGGTGGCCAATCTCTTGACTTCCTGCTACTGGCAGGATGTCTTCCAACATTTCTCGGGAGCCACTGTTTCTAGGACGGGGG
>JAAEAF010012104.1:0-22663 GCA_011037195.1 Triatoma infestans | reverse complement strand
CCACACGAAAGTTTTAGTAATTCCCAGAACTCTAGCTGTCCTGGCTTTGAATTGAAGTGTTATTTTCTTCTGCACACAGAGTAGTACATCAAGCTCAGTATCGAAAGTACGAACAATCCTAATCCTATTTCTGAGGGTCTGGGTCTGAGGCTAGCCAACTTTCTGTAATTTACATTCTCTTTCTGCTAGTAAGGTGTTAGGTTCGTGACAAATTCTCGAAATTGTGTTTTCACGGGAAATACATGTTCTCAAGTTTCCTGAGTACGAATAAATGTTTCTTGGGACTTTATTTTAAGAAAGTGAGAGACAGTTTGAACAAAGTATCTATAAAACGGAATATCGCAGGCAACTCACAGTGGTATACCTCTTAAGCACTAACACTGCATTTGTGATGAAGATTTCAGACAAATGGATTTTGAAGTTCCACTTTAGTGAATATTCGTTTCAGATTTCGCGTGATTATCTGAAAAAAGTTCCTAACGATTTTAACATTAATAGCTAATACTTTTATTTGTAACAATTCCCCAAGAAAACTGATTTTTGGGGGACTGTGGGAGTACGATATCATTTCTGTAAAGTGCCTCATTAGTAGATATTTTTATTATCAAAATAATATTAACATATATTAGAAGTATTTGGAGAATTTCAAATTTGAAGAAAATCGGCAAACTGGAAGTGCGATTTCACTATCGCTTTATTATAAAGTAAACAACTGATTTTTGGGTAATTCTGTAAAAAATGTTATGTAAAGTTCCATTTGCTATTTCAGGGTGTTCGGTTGTATATCTTTTGAGCTTATTTTTTTGATTATCAGATGATAATACATTATATGCTAGGGTTCCTAGTAGTCCCGTGCTTATCCTGACTATCTCTATATTCATGTTAGGACAAATCTTTTGCTATTTATATTGAGCATTATTTATCTGTGGAATACAATTTAGTACATACAGGTAGAGTTTAGTACATTTTTGTAAACTCCTAATTGACAGAAATAAAATTACAAAAGAATAAATTTGTATAAACAAATAAAAATCTTCTCTAGTTGGAAGGCGAGAACTACAAAATTAATACAGTCGACTTCATTTATCACAACAACTGTTTACATTAGTTAATTAGATATAAGTATCAAATATAATATAATTTCAAAGATCCAGTTTTCGGTACGTTCGTAAAGAAAAAGTACACGTTCGTTACTTGGTTTAAATTTTCAAAAGATAAAGAATGTCATACTTTTGGTATCAAGAGTATGGATTATATTGCATTCTGAAGTTTTCAGAAACGGGGCATACGAAGAAGATGTGTTGCAAGCTATCTTTATCTTTGGTGCAGAATTTACAATATTCTTCTAGGTTTATAGTATACCTGCTGCCTTTGTAGTAAATGACTGCTTTCACTGGAAAGATACTCTGAGTTGGCTTATTACACGAATAAACTGAAGTGAGAGGTTGAATGATAAATACAAATTGTACTGTCTGTTATAATTAAGATGCAGCGACTCTATCCAGGTCTAATTTATGTAGATAGATTACATATTTATTTAGAATTTTAGATTTAAATTTGTTTAACAAAGCTGAGTCCTGTTGCACACACAACCAATCATAACCAATACAATTTAGTATACTTCGTAATTATGAGGCCCAATTATATTTAATTTCATTATTCTGAGACTTGTCGAGCAGCAATAACTTTCTGAAGCAAATTTTTGGAAATCTTGTTGTTACACATGTTTACACCACCAGTTCGGAGCAGATTTAAAGATATAGTATTTTAAATGTGTTCTTTTAGTATTCTACTTATCTCTTGACGATCTGCCTGCCTTCCTTGACTATGGTGTCCTCAGTGGTGGCATTTCTGTCAAGGTTTTAATGTATGCGGATGACGCGGTACTGCTTGCGGATAATCGTGTCAAACTAAAGATAATATAGATAAACTCTCGGCTCACTGTGAGCTGTAGCCTCTGTCAGTGAACACCCTCTATGTGTCTGCAAGAAGATAATGGGTCGTGTCGTCATGAATACTAATGGAACACTGACAGGAATCATGGAGTCCAGAAACATCATGGAGTCCCGTTATTCTGCCATCTTGGCTGTAGGTTGTAAGCTAGCCATCATTCTCCCTTCAGCCGTAACAAAACAAAATGCCTGCTCTTCCAGAGCATACATCCCCAACTGACTGTGCGGTTGATCCTGAAGACACCAATGTACTTGCCTAATTAACCAATTATGAGGATTAGCCCGAAAGAGAAGAGATAAAAATTGAGAAAGAAGAATGCTATTGAAAATGGGACTCTACCTAAGTATAACATGGCTGTCCCTCGCATGAAAAGAAAAGAAAAAGCAAAATAACGGTTTATAGAAGCAATCATACAGGATGGGTGTCGCCGGGTGAAGTGGACATGGAAAGAAAAATTAAGCACCATCCACTAACTACCAAGATGGCGGCGTAAGAGTCCCCAACCATGGTCGTATCACGATTTTTTTCCCCAGTGCCTCATTTCAATTCATTCAATGCGACACGACCATGAAGAAGCCCTTATTATCTGGGCGAAACATCGCATTAAAGCACTGCCACAGTTCTATACCCTGAAACCTGAGTGTTGTTTTCTAATTATTTAGATACGTATCAGTAAATGCAGTATTACCCAATCGCGTACATTACATTTATGGGGCTTCCTACCAGAATGTTTTCGCAGATAAAACCCCAGTATTGTTTACTACTGATACCAGCTTCACTACATTTATACGCTTCTCGCCTTACATGCTTGCACACGCTTAGTCAAAACTTCAGATTGAACACAACCAAAACCCCATTCATAACATTTATATGGTCTCTCACCTGTACGAGTTTGCGTATGTTATTTCAAATTCCAGATTATGACCACTATAATCACATTCCCTACATGAATAAGAACTCTCGCCTGTAGATGTACGCATATGGTTCCTCAAAATTGCGAATTGTATACAACTGCCATCACATTCACTACATGGATACGCTATCTTGCCAGTAAGTGTTAGCATATAGTACGTCCAATCTCCGGATGATACACAAGTGAAATCACATTCACTTCATTTATACGGCTTGTCACCTATATGTTTTTGCATATGCTTCTTGAAATGTCCGGATTGTATATAGCTGAAATCACATTCACTACATTTATACGGCTTCTCGCCTGTATGTGTAAGCATATGTCATTTCAAAGGTCCCGACTGAGTAAAACTGAAATCACATTTACTACATTTATACGGCTTCTCGCCTGTATGTGTTCGGATATGACTTTTCAAATGTCCACAGTCTGAAAAATTGATATCACATTCACTACATTTATACGGCTTCTCGCCTGTATTGTTCGCATATGACTTTTCAAATGTCCACAGTCTGAAAAATTGATATCACATTCACTACATTTATACGGCTTCTCGCCTGTATGTGTAAGCATATGTCATTTCAAAGGTCCCGACTGAGTAAAACTGAAATCACATTCACTACATTTATACGGCTTCTCGCCTGTATGTGTTCGGATATGTCTTTTCAAAGTTCCAGACCTTGTAAAACTGAAATCACATTCACTACATTTATACGGCTTTTCACCTGTATGTGTTCGCATATGTCATTTCAAACTTCCAGATTGCGTAAAAGCGAAATCACATTCTCTGCATTTGTGCGGCTTGTCGCCTGTATGTAATCGCATATGGTGTTTTAAATGGTCGGATATTATACAACCGTAATCACATTCACTACATTTATACGGCTTCTCGCCTGTATGTGTTCGCATATGTTTCGCTAAAATTCCGGATGATGCACGACTGTAATCACATTCAGTACGTTTATACGGCTTCTCGCATGTATGAATTCGTTTATGCATTTTAATAATTCCAAATTGCTTACATCGGAAATCACGTTCACTTCTATGGCTCCTCGCCATTATGAGTTAGCATATGATTTTTCAAATGCCTGCCTCAAATTTGTATGAGTAAGCAAATTATGCTTCAAATTTCTTAATCTTCGCATTCAATGCATTTGTGGCTTTGGGCCAGAATGTATTCGTGTATGTGCAATTCAAAGGTGTGTTTGCGATGCAGTATCTCCCCAGTATACGTGTACACAAGTGTAATATTCGATACTACTTTCGTATAACTACTATCCCCACTTTTGTTAACTTCTCATCACTGAATGGTATATAATACACTTCTTCGTCATTTATGACTGCCTGCAAAATAGTTCATTCTAAATAATTCATTTTTATAAAAACTTTTTTGTGTTTCATTAGTGGTGTTTATACTCATCAGTTTTGTAAGAATCTACTTACAGTTCTTGTGTGCTAAATTACCCCAGTATCAGTTTCAACATCTTTCGGAAATATTTGAAATGCTTCAATATTTATGGCTGAAGAATATTCACACTTTGCCACAGAAACGTCAAATCTGGAACAATACAGTAAAGTATTGTAGAGAATTTATTTATCTTAATATTTTAAATAATACAATTTAAGTTTATGAGATACGAATTAATTTACTTTCAATGTGGACTGTTTAAAATTTTCTGTATTTATTCAGTTATTATTAATTCAGCTATTCAGTAAGTTTTTATATAATTCAAACTATAAAATATCACCAACTTATAATATGGTGAGATCTATATTGATATATATATACAAACTGATGGATAAAATGTATTGCATAAAATTTCAAAATATTTTAATTTGAATTGAAAGGTATTTTCGATTTTTGTCTTAATGATTCATGTTGTTAAACTTTATTCCAAAGGAAAAAAGAAAAACTACTAACTATCTTAAAAAGTAATTTAAGAAAAAACTGGTTTGATTACACAGAATAAAAAATAAGTGCAAAAAAAGATCTGTAAAATTCAAAAATGAAAATGTTTCTTGTTTCTTCTCACTTCTTCCTTTTTTTAATAGTATTTAGTGATATTTCCTTTTGCTCTGATAACTGTAGCATGCCTTCTCTTCTTGGCATTGAAGAGATTAGATTTTGGATAACCTCTAGAGAAATTTCATTCCATTGTTCAATAACTGCTGTGCATAGCTCCCTAAGAGCGCTAGGGGCAATCAGGGGATGTCTGTTTTTTTTTTTTTCTCATTTGTTTAATTTTGAAAAAATGTTTGCGTTTCACTCAACTCCAGTTTCTGTGGTAATATATGACCAATACATGTACACTCTTAGTTCCACAAAGACATACAATATTTTTAGGAAAATTTTCTTCACTAAACCCTTTTGTTTGCAATATAACCAAGGGGGATCGATTTGGGACAAAAGATAAAAAGTTTAAATAAAATGATAAGGTTCCCTTATCTGAGGTTAGCTATGTTTGTAAGTAAACTATTCTCAATTCGCGGACTCAAAAGTAGTTAATTGCAAAATAGAATCTTACCGATTATGGGACGAATTTCTTACCGGTTATTGGAGACTACAATTTACGACAATACCTTTTTAACATCACTTTTTACTTGTAATATCTTAACGGCAGTATTATAGCTTTCAGCATTATGGGGCAACATTAAGATTTTATCAAGCCTAACACTGTAGATGATTAACTAAATATACATGTTGTTGCTTAGGGGCTAATGTGCCGTTATCATGAAATTATTATTGCATTCATTCCAAGTGGAAGTATCGCTAAATTTTGGCTATACAGATATTTGATTCAAAGAATTTGTAGACGATCTCACCTTGGCATCTAGTTGAGTTGAGCTAGCAATAGGAAGTGAAGTAGCAACTGAAAGCACTCCATTTAAAAAAGTACGCCTTGAGTTAACATTTGAGTGTGTCTTTAATTTTTGTATGCCTGCCATTAATATTTCCAATATTACAACATTATAATAATATACTACAACACTTTTGGTACGAGAGGTTTTTTGATATAACAATATTTGTTAGACAATACTAAACTACGAGCTTGGTGAATTTGCTGCGATGGTGGATAAAAATCCGAAACCGTTCTGGAACAAGTTATATATGCATGTTATGACGGATATAATTCCAAATACTAAACCTGTTTTTCTTTCTTAAAGCAGGGGGTTCTTTTGAATTGAATTTCACATGATTTTATCTTATAATGTACGAGTATTCCTTTATTTTTCCCATGTAAGAAGAGTTCATATTTATTATTGACAAGATATCTAGTTTGAACTTTCTGTAATTTTAAGTTTTACTTCCTGTTACTTCTAGTAAGAAGGAAGTAATGAGATAGTGACAAATTCTCGAAATTGAGTTTTCACAGGAAATACATATTCTAAATTTCCCTGAGTATGAAAAATTGTTTTAAGGAATGTACAATGTGTACATATGTGAGAGAGTGACATTTTGAACAAAGTATCTATAAAGTAGAATATCGCAGGCAACTCACGGTTGGTATACCTTTTAGATACTACCACCGCATTTTACATGAAGATTTCACACAAAATCCATCAACTAGAAGTACGATTTTGCAAGAATGTTTTTTTTTCCAGTTTCCCGCGATTGCCTCAAAAAAGGCTCCACGATTTCCTTTAAACTTCATATACTATCTAAATACAAAACCTCTTATCAGTTTTAATTGAAACATTTCACCAGGAAAATTTATTTAATGGGGGGTTCTGAGAGGACAATATCATTTCTGTAAAGTGCCTCATTAGTAGAATGTATATCTCTACCATCAAAATAATATTACTATAATTAGAAGTATTGGTAGAATTTCAAATTCGTAGAAAATCCGCAAAGTGGAAGTGCGATTTTACTATCGTTTTATTTTAAAGTAAACAATAGATTTTAGGTAATTCTGTAAAGAATGTTATGTAAAGTTCCATTTGCTATATCAGGAGGTTCGGTTGCATGTTATTTGCGCTAGTTTTTTTATTTTAAAATAATAATATAAATATATTCTAGGAGTGGTAGGTAATAGTCCCGTACTAATCCTGATCTTCTCCATATTTATGTAGGAGACATCTTGAAATCTAATGAAATTTCTTTTGATATGTAATTGTACATATCTTTGTATAAATTGTAATCTTTTGATATGTAATTGTACAAATAGCTTTGCTATTTACATTGAGTATGTAAAAATAAAAGTTATTAGAAAATTCAGAAAATATTTATTAAATTATTTATATACATATATGGACGAAATAATGACTAATTTAAACATAATATTATATTTCAATTAGATTTGTGGTATTCAAAAAATCAATATGTCAAATAAAATATCAAAAAAACAAATTTTGTAAAATATCAACTAAAAAGCTAATAATAACATTATTTCACAATACTTAGTATTTAATGTAAACGATAAAAATTAGAAATCATTTTAATATTACAATAAATATCACCAGCTCCAACTCCAGATAAACATTGGAGTTGAACATGTTGATAAAAATGTCCACATTAGTTTACAGAAACGAGGCCGTTTTAAGTGAAGTGTTTATATCTATTTTTGGAATTGATCTTTGGGCATTTCATGGGAAAACACTCAACTTAACGGGTTGCGACAGGCTTAGTAGTTTGCTAGAAACCGACGTTTCACCCATGTTGCAATGAGCGTCTTCTAGGTCGCAGAAATGTCTAAAATCTAAGAGAGATCGTGTACTAGGGTATACATAGAATATAATTGTTTTTTGGGTGATTCATAGATTATCCAAGCAAGGCAGAAATACAATACCATACCTACACTCCCACTAGTGAAGTAGATCATAAATTAATAGTACATTTGCATTCAGCGGTTACAACGAAAAAATTAAAGATGGATTAAGTGTGCAAGGCGTTGAACTGTCAAAATAGAACAATTACACCATAAAGAAGGCGTTAACAAAACACCATTGTCGGTGTATGCTGTAACATTCAAAAAAGGAGCGTTCTTGAAAAAAATTTATAACATCAGAACAACTGCTTACAGTCAGTTGACTTCTCAATGGAAAAAATATAAGAGCAGAAATTTAATTACAAGGTGTTTTCGATGCCAAAGTTATGGACATATAGCAATAAACAATAATGAACAACTAAAATGTGAGAAATGTCCAGAAAATCACTCTCCCGACGATTGCCCCTATCAAAGTAATGAAGAAATAGTTAAGTGTTCAAACTGCCAGGTCAAACATAGGTCTTTAAACGATCAATGTCAAATTGAAGTAGGGAGCCTTGCTGTTGTATGTGGTCGACGAAAAGAATGCCGTTTTCTGGTGATTAATCTGCTTTCCTTTTTTTAAATGTTCTTCTTTTAGTTAGTTTACCTTCCATTATTCAGTTTCGAAGAGTCCCATCTGATAAATTCTCAATTCCAGTGCTGGTTGAGTCTTCTTCTACTTCACTTCCTGATGAACAAATTGAACCTTCTCTGTACTTGCTTTGTAACTCCTCCAGACTCCAAAGTGTTCCTTTCGAGTGATCATATTTATATTGAAAATGATCAGATTATATTGAAAGTGATCATATTTCAGATAGGCTTTTTTATTAACTCTCCTCGCCTCCTTCCAATATGAATATAATTTCTTTCTAACTTCCTTCACTTGTATTGGAAAATCTTCGGTCAACACTAAGTTAGTCCCTTTTCAGTTTTTTACAGTTCTCATCAATGCAAATTTACTTTTAAATGGTACAAATCTAATGAATATACGCCGTTTTCCTTGACCTCACCCATTCTTTTTATTAAATCGATAGCTTTTAAACTAATCTCAGTTTTCAAAAGTTCCCCAAAAATAGTTTGCATTTCCTCTTCTAAATCCAAGATTTCTCATTAGGAAAATTAAATTTTTCCTTCTTCAAAAATCATCATGCCTGCTTACACTTAGCTCTCGAATTTTTTTATTCCGTTCGTCCACTTTAACTAGGAATTTATTTAAATTCTGATCATTGGTTTTAATTTTTCCTAGTATATCGTCATATTTCGTAAAGCCGTTGTGTTTCTCACCCTTTTTAATAGTTGACTTGTTTTTCGTTGCTTTCCTAACCAACGGAAATCTTCAAAGATAATTCATCCATTAAAGCCAAATAAATCACCGAAAGAGCCAAATAATTACCCAGCGATTAGTTTGCTCAGCACAATTAGTAAGATTTTTGAAAAAATCCTACTCATGAAATTCAATCCCCATTTGGATAAAAATCAGATCATCAAAGATGAACAGTTTGATTTCAGGGCAGGCCAACCTACAACTGCTGAACTAGCCAGAATTTTGAACGATGTTACTGAGGCATTTAACACGTAAGTACATACGAACGGTTCTTACGATAAACTGTGAGCTAATGTTGCTGTGAACGATGTTACTGAGGAATTTAACAATCGTAAGTACACACGAAAGATTCTGATGTACATACAAAAGGGTTTCGATACTGCTTGGCTTACATGCATTATCTATAAGCTACTGGAATATAATTTTCCAAAATATTTAAATAAAATAGTACTTTCTTCAATTCTAGCTTATCACATCCCTTATATGCTTTTTCTGGAGTTTCTCAGGGAATAATGATGGACAAAAATTCAAATCATAACTCCCTTTATTTTTTGAGTAGTATCCAAGATAAAAAAAAAATTCTACTGCTGATATGCAGGTTCCAGAAACAAACTTTTTTTCAAAGGGGAACCCCTATTTTTTATTTGAATTCTAATAATACTTTTTGAGAAAAATTAAAATTGCTTTTGTAGTTCCAATGTTTTCAATTTTTGAACGAAAAAAAACATTTTTTTAGTCCTATCAGTTGGATCTTAAAAAAACAAAATGGCTTCCAGTGTCGCTAATAACGTAAAAAAAAAAAAAACTCAACTGAAAAAAATTAATCTTTGTGCTTGAAGTAAAAAATAGACAAAAGTTAATCACAAAATTCAACCGAATGAAATTACAATTGCTCAAAATGCCCGCATACTTGGCCAATGCAATCTTCGGCCTTCCTCACAAACGAGACCATCCATCAATACGCCTGCACGCATCAACAACCCTTTGTTTTAGCTACACAACACTTCTTATTTGCTCTAAATTAGAATACACCATGTCTTTTAAAGCGCACCAAAGCAAAGAATCAAGAGGGGAAAGGTCCGGGGATCTCGGGGGCCACCTAACCTCACTTATACGACCGATACTTCGTTCCTAAAATGTCGATTTAGATATTGCCTCACAGGACGGCTTTTATGAGCTGGACAACCATCCATTTGGAACCACATTCTCAGCCGTGTTAAAAGTCGTACCTCTTCAAAAAGCTCGGAGAGAATTTCTGACATAAAATTGAAAAAATTTTCTCCATTAAAGTTTTGTCATAAAAGTAAGGGCCGATTAATTTATTGTCAATCAATCCACAACATACATTTATGCTTATAAAAACTTGATGATAGATGGGAATTTTGGTCAGCCCACGAACGGAAGTTCCACCTATTAAAAACACGGTGATGGTGAATTTCCTCCGTTAATACACTTATATGAGCTAACAAAGTAAGTTGGCGCTCTTGATCCCCTTCGCGAAATCCTCGAACAATGTGGTGCCGAAATGGCTTCATTTGATAGTACAGGAGCATTTTAGGACTCTAGTCGCATTTCGAACTTAAGTGTTATTTTCTCCTGCACAAACAGTAGTACATCAAGCTCAGTATCGAAAGTACGAAGATTCCTATCCCTACTTCTTGCACTTGGCGAATGCCACTGCAAACGTGCGGAACGCTGCAGCAATACAGCAATCGTTTTCCGCCTTGGTGTCTTCGATAAGGAAATCTCTCCTGGTAAACCCTTACAGCTGTGTGAGCTTGATGACAGCATTCAACAAAAATATCGAATATCAGTTTTTCGTATGTTCGAATATGGACGGTTCATCTTGCCAGAAAGAATGGAACTTTGAGGCAGACTCAAAGTATTTTAAAAACAACGCATTGTATACAACTTATGGAAATAAACAGTAAACAATAGAGCATTTGTGTAAACATTAATCTGGCATTTTTTACTTTCTCTTACTCCTAGTAAGAGGAAGTATTGTAATCGTGCCAAATTTTCGATATCAAGTTTTCACCGGAAATATCCGTTTTGAGATCCCTGAGTCCAAAAAAGTGGTTTTTAGCAAATGGTCAGTGTGTGTGCGTGTCCGTGTGTATGTGAACAGCATAGCTCAAAAACGAAAAATCGTAGAAAGTTGAAATTTGATATTCCGTTTAGAGGTCACCATAGGATCTGACTGTCCGTTAACTGTAAAAATTCCTCAACCGGAAGTACCACTTTACTAGTTGGATTTTTTTACTTTTTTTGCGATTTTCTCAAAAATGGCTCCGACGATTTCTTTAAACTTTAAACATCAACCACACATACAAAGAGCTACAACTTTTATTAGAAACATTTCTCCGGGAAAATGCAATGAAGGGCACTTTTGAGGGAGGGGTGGGGTTAGGTTTCCATCTAAAGTGCTATTTCAGTTTATTAGACAATTCTGCCATCTAAATAATGTTAATTAGAATTAAATATGTTGTTGAAATTCCGAGTTTGAAAAAAATCGGATAACCGGAAGTGCGTTTACTTTACCACTTTACTAAATGATTTATTCACTTTTTCGCAATTTTCTCAAAAATGGCTCAGACGATTTTTTTGAAACTTCGTATATAAACTAAACATGCAAAGATCTACAACTTTTATCTAAAACATTTCTCTGGGAAATTTCTTTTAAGAGCACTTTTAGGGGAGGGGTGGGGTTAGATTTTCATCAAAGTGCTATCCTAGTTCATTATACAATTCTATCATCCAAACATAATTAGTTAGAAATAAATAGATGGCTGAAATTCCGAGTTTCAAGAAAAATAGTAAACCGGAAGTGCGCTTTTACTGAACAGTTTTTTCACTTTTCGACGAATTTCATTAAATTTGGTACACAAACTATAAAATTTGTCAATTATCATTTTGAGAACTGGAGTAAGAGAAACTTGTGTGAGCGTTTCACACCAGATTTTTTTTTTTCTCTGGACAGAATCGTATGCAATTATCCATAACTGTTTTTTATTACGATGCAAGCGGTAAAAATAAACATTATTTTGTTCAAAAATTCACAACTTGGGAACTACAAGAGAAATTTTAAGTTTTCAAAAACAGGTTTTCCCACAAAATAAAGTACTTTGAGAATTCATAACAAAAAATACCGGTTCCCATTCGAAAAAAAAAGTTTGTTTCTGTAACCTGCATATCAGCAGCAGAAAAATTTTTTTTTAATATCACTTGATACGGCTCAAAAAATAAAGGGATCTAGGCTTTGAATTTTCTTTTCCATCATCAATAATTACCGAGAAAAAGAGGTGGACTACGACATTTATATGTCCTCTCGCCTGCATGTGTTCGCATATGCTTCTTGAGACTTCCGGATTGTGCACAACTGAAATCACATTCACTACATTTATACGGCTGCTCGCCTGTATGTATTCGCATATGTCTTTTAAAATGCCCATATTCTGTAAAACTCAAATCACATTCACTGCATTTGTACGGCTTCTCGCCTGTATGTGTTCGCATATGGTTCCTGAGATTTCCGGAATGTGCACAACTGAAATTACATTCACTACAATTATACGGCTTTTCGCCTGTATGTATTCGCATATGTATATTCAAGTTTGCAGATTGTGTAAAACAGAAATCACATTGACTACATATATACGGCTTCTCGCCAGTATGAGTTCGCATATGGTTCCTCAAAATACCGGATGATATACAACTGTAATCACATTCACTACATTTATACGGCTTCACGCATGTATGTGTTCGCATATGGTTCTTGATATTTACGGATTTTATACACCCGATATCACATTCACTACATTTATAAGGCTTCTCATCCGTATGTGTTCGCACATGTCGTTTTAAATATTTGGATGCTGCACTGCTGAAATTACATTCATTACATTTATACGGTCTCTCGCCTGTATGTGTACGCATATGAATTTTCAAAGGTCCAGATTCTGTAAAACTGAAATCACATTCACTACATTTATACGGCCTCTCACCTGTATGTGTTCGCATATGGTTCAGCAAATTTCCGGATGATATACAACGATAATCACATTCACTACATTTATACGGCTTTTCGCCTGTATGTGTTCGCATATGTCTATTCAAGTTTCCAGATTGTGTAAAACTGAAATCACATACAGTACATTTATACGGCTTCTCGCCTGTATGTGTTCGCATATGTTTCGTCAAACTTCCGGATGATACACAACTGTAATCACATTCAGTACATTTATACGTCTTCTCGCATGTATTTATTTGCTTATGCATTTCAATAATTCCAAATTGCTTACATCTGAAATCACGTTCACTTCTATCGCTCCTCGCCAGTATGAGTTAGCATATGAGTTTTCAAATGCCTGGCTCTATTAACAGTGGAGTACCATTCACTACATTTGCATGGTTTCTCACCAGCATGAGTAAGCAAATTTTGCTTCAAATATCTTAATCTGGGCATTTAATGCATTTGTGCAAGAATGTATTCGTGTATTTGCATTCAAAGGTGTGTTTGCGATGCACAACAATTACATTCTCAACATTTATACTTCTCGCTAGTATACGTGTATTCAAATGTAGTATTCGATACTACTTTCGTAACTACTATCCCCACTTTTGTTAACTTCTCACACTGAACGGTATATATATACACTTCTTCGTCATTTATGACTGTTTGCACAATAATTCAAATTCATTTAAGAATAATTTATTATGAAGACATTTTTTCTTTGTGTTCTTAGTGTTTCGTATTTCAATACTGATGTCCATAGTCATCAGTTTTGTAAGAATCTACTTACAGTTTTGTGCTAAATCATCCTCGTATCAGTTTCAACATCTTTCGAAAATATTTGAAATGCTTCAATATTTATGGCTGAAGAATATGCACACTGTGCCACAGAAACGTCAAATCTGGAACAATAAAATAAAGTATTGTAGTAAAGTATGTAATTATTTATTAAAGTAAAGTAAGTATTTAAAGTAAAGTAAAGTATTTAAAGTATTTATTAAAGTAAAGTAAGTATTTAAAAATACACCTCAGTTAGTGTGAAACTAAGTTACTCTCGAGTCTGTGTTGTCACACTGTCTGAAAAACGCATCCTGAAGATGAGCGAACGCCCGAAACCGGTCGATGACCACAAAATGAAGCAGGCTACCACGGAAAATGTCTCTGATATTGTAGTAAATTTACAATATTTTAAATAATTCACATTTAAGTTTATGAGATACGAATTAATTTACTTTCAATCTGGACTGTTTAAAATTTTCTGTATTTATTCAGTTATTATTAATTCAGTTATTCAGTAAGTTATTATATAATTTAAACTATAAAACTATATATGGTGAGATCTATATTGATATATGTATGTATATATATATATGTATATATAAACTGCTGGACCAAAGTATTGCATAAAATTCAAAATACTATAATTTGAATTGAAAGGTATTTTTGTTTTTGTTTTTTTTATGGATTAATGTTGTTGAACTTTAATCCAAAGTAAAAAAAGAAAAACTACCAAAAATGTAAGAAAAACTGGATTGATTACACAGAATAAAAAATAAAGCTCAAAAAAAGATCTGTAAAATTAAAAATTAAAATATTTCTTTTTTTCTTCTCACTTCTTCATGTTTTTAATAGTATTTAGTGATATGTCCTCTTGCTCTGATAACTGTAGCATGCCTTCTTGGCATTGAAGAGATTAGATTTTGGATAACCTGTTGAGAAATCTCATTCCATTCTTCAATAACTGCTTACATAGCTCCCTGATATCGCTAGGGGTAATCAGGCGATGTCTGAGCCGTCTTCCAATTGTGTCCCAAAGGTGTTCTATTGGATTTAGGTCTGGACTTCTCGGTAGAGAAACCAAACTTCGAATCCCAACATCCTGTAGGTACTCAAGGACAACTCGAGCAGTGAGACATCTGGCATTGTCCTGTATTAATAGAAAATCATCTCCGACTGTTTCAGAAATTGCCACAACATGTCTCTAAAGAACCCCTTCAAGTACTTCCGGGCATTTAGCGACCCATTTTCCACAATATGTAAATCTGTAGGTCCGTCAAAACTTGTGCCTCCCCAAATCATAACACTGCCTCCACCCAAAGCCCTCTTGGCGTAGTTAGCCTCTGGATATCTTTTACCTTGACGCCTCCAAACTCTCATCTTTCCATATGGAGAATGTATGGTTACTCTCGACTTATTTGTGAATAAAACACGTCTCCAATTATCTGTCGTCCATTTGACATGTTCTCGTGAATAATGCAGTCTGGCGACTCTATTTGCTTTGGCGAGACGACGGCCAGTAGCGAGTATCCTGGAAGCCAAGTTTGCTTCGTTTAACCTTCTTCTGACTGACCTATTTAAAATATGGACATTACGGACATCAGCGATCAAGCGACGTAATTGATTGCTAGTGATAAACCTATTCCGTAAGACATTCAGCTGAATAAATCTCTCAACTGTCCGGGTAGGATTCATTAAAAAACAGCCTTCAGTAGAAAAAAAAAACCACATAACTTCAATCAAATTACATCTAAATTCTTAAATTAAAAAAAATAATCCTTAAAAATTACAATTTAATCACTAAAAACTTGCTAAAATAATAATCATGACTCTCGTATTCTTTTATACAAAAACTTTGAGTTATGCTTGAAAAAATTTGACGAATTCAAAAATTAATTAGAAAAAAGTCTGGTGTGAAACACTCACACAATTTTCTCATACTCCAGTTCTCAAAATTATAATTGACAAATTTTGTAGTTTTAACAAATTTAATGAAATTTGTCGAAAACTGAAAAACCTGTCCAGTAAAGCGCACTTCCGGTTTACTAATTTTCTCGAAACTCGCAATTTTGGCCATCTATTTATTTCTAATTAAGTTTGTTTGGATGATAGAATTGTATAATCCACTATGATTTCACTTTAGAGAAAAACATAATCCCACCATTCCTCCGAAAGTGGCATTGAATGAATTTTCCTAGAGAAATGTTTTAAATAAAACTTGTAGATCATTGTATGTTTAGTTTATAGGTATACTACGTTTCAAGAAAATCGTCGAAGCCATTTTTGAGAAAATCGCGATAAAGACAAAACCATTTAGTAAAGTGATAATGTAAACGCACTTCCGGTCATCCGATTTTTTCAAACTCGAAATTTCAACAAAATATTTGATTCTAATTAACATTATTTAGATGATGGAATTGTTTAATAAAATGAAATAGCACTTAAGAGGAAAACCAAACCTACTCCCACTCACTAAAATCCCTTTAAATGAATATTCCTAGAGAAATGTTTCAAATAGAAGTTGTAGCTCTTTGTATGTGTAGTTGATGTACCAAGTTTGAAGACGGAATATCAAGTTTCAACTTTCTACGGTTATTCGTTTTTGAGCTACGATGTACACACAAACACACACACCATTTGCTAAAAACCACTTTTTGGACTCAGGGGACCTCAAAACAGATATTTCTGGTGAAAACTCGATAACGAAAATTTGACACGCTTACAATACTTCCTCTTACAAGGAATAAGAGAAAGTAAAAATTAAAAAAAAAAAAAATAATTAACGATAGTTAAAAAAAACAAATCTCTTTCTATTATATATATTATATAAACTAATAAATTGTAACGCAGAATCAGTGGTGCCATCTAGGAGAGGCGGCAGGTACCTAAGGTTTTCTTAGTGGCTGCAGGAAGCGCTGGCGGCGCTCTAGTTTTCTCTGGAATAATTAAGAAGAGTCTGGAAGGTTCGCTACCGGTATAAATAGAGGGACCACAGAGAGTTGAGAGAGTTTTTCAGTTACAAACGAAGTCACTAGTTTGTGAAAAGTGTAAAAAAGTGAACAAAGTGAACTTTTGTGGTTTAAACTGTGAAATAATTATTATTAAGCGTTGTATTTAGTAATTTATTGTGTATAGCAATAACTTGGTGTTTTCTTTATTGAAGTTTAGAGTATTTTATCTATACGAACCCACTTAAAACTAGTTGCAGTAGCTAGTTTAGAGGGAAAAACGTTACAATATTATAAACTAATGTGTATGAATAAAATAGAAATGTATTTTGTAGAAGTGATTGATATAATAGGGGAAAGTAGAGACTCAAAACAATTTTGAAAAGAAATAAAAAGATTTTGAAAAGAAATCTGGAAATTTTGAAAAGAAACAATTTTGAAGAGAATAAATAAAAACATTAAATAAACAAAATTTGATTTGTAATGCTAATTTGAACCTTAATTATCCTAAAAGTTTTTTGAAAATTATATGATGTTATTTTTAAGGTTTCTACTATGCTTTATTCTGAACCTTTTGCTCAAAGTCCTATTTACTTCACTAAGGCCGAGCTGCAGTCTGTACTAGTTAGAGCAAAGGATGAGAAAAGCCTCTGGACTCAATGGAATACCGTATGAGTTTATAAAAAATGCTTGGGATAGTTTTCATTGAAAACTGCTTCAAACATTTAATAAAATATATGAGATAGGTGAGGTCCCATCGAATTTTAAAGAAGTTTTGATTTATCCCCTGCACAAAAAAGGTGATAACAAACCAGTTGCTAACTACCGGGGTATATCATTTATAGATGTGGAAGTAAAATTATTTTCAGGTTTATTATTGAACAGACTTAAGTGTTGTTTAAAACAGTTTTGGTGTGGTTGAACAGTAATGAGATAATCAGTGAAATTCATGCGGGATTTCGAGCAGGCTAAGGTACCACGGATAATATATTAGCCTTGTAAATTTAATTGAGGTAAAACTTCCAGTGGATAAAGTGAAAAAAATGTATAAGTTTTTCGTGGATCTCAAAGCCGCATTCGACTCCGTACCGAGGAAAATGCTGATTTATAATAGTCCCGCGTCAAACTGCTAAATTTTATATTGGTTTCAAAAATGTTAATAGTAAAGTAGGTGCTTCCGCCCCTGTCCACATTTCTTAATGTGGTAGTTGGACGTTAAGGCCGCTTGAATAAGTAGGCATTACTTTACTTTTACTTTACTATACCAGTTTTTCTTTCTTAAAGCAGGGGTGTATTTTCAACTGAATCTCACATGATTTTATTTTTGTTTGTATTTCTTTATTTTCCCATGAAAGAAGAGGTCATATGTACAGAACAAACCAGTTAACTGAATTTGGCAGTGAAATGTTCCTTCCAATTGACGGATTTTGATGCTAGCAGTTATAACAAAACATCAAGCTTGAACTTGCTGTAATTATCGCTTCTACTTTCCCTTACTTCTAGTAAGGAAAATGTATTGAGATCGTGACCAATTCTCGAAATTGAGGTTTCACTAGGAATACATATTCTGAAGTTTCCTGAGTACGAAAACATGTCTTTAGGGAACGTACTGTACGTGTATGTATGTATGTATGTATGTATGTATGTATGTGTGTGGAGAGAGAGTTTGAATAAAGTATGTATAAATCGGAATACCCGGACATCGCACACTTGGACTCTAAAGGTTCCAACGATTTCCTTTAGACTTCATATACTGTCTAAATACATAAATGCCTATCCTACTATTTGTAACATATTCCCAGGATAATTGATTTTTGGGGGGGTAGTGGGAGTACAATAGCGACAATTCTGTAAAATGCCTAATTACTAGAATGTATATTTCTACTATCAAAATAATATTAATATACAATGGAAGTATTGGTAGAATTCAAATTTTAAGAAAATCCGCTAACTGAAGGTGCGATTTTACTATCGCTTTATTATAAAGTAAACAACTGATTTTAGGTAATTCGGTAAAAAATGTTATGTAAAGTTCCATTTGCTATATCAGGAGGCTCAGGAGGCTTGTATATTATTTGCGCTTATTTTTTTGATAATCAGATAATAATTCATTATATGCTTGAGTTGGTACTAGTGTTCTATTGCTTCAAGAGGCTTAAATTCTTTTAAGGTATGTATTTCCCTAGAATGATTATACAATTCTATCATCCAAACAAAATTAATTAAGAACTCCAGATGGCCGAAATTCCAAGAAAATTAGTAAACCGGAAGTGCACTTTTACTGAACAGTTTTTTACAGTTTTCGACGAATTTCATTAAATTTGGTACACTTAATATAAAATTTGTCAACTATAATTTTGAGAACTAAAGTAAAGGAAAGCTGTGTGAGTGTTTCACACCAGATTTTTTCCTTTGTGTTCTTAGTGTTTTGCATAATAGTAATGATGTGTATACTCATGTTTTGAAAGAATCTACTTACAATTGCTTTGGGCTAAATCAACTTAGTATCAGTTTCAAGTTCTTTCAAAAATATTTAAAATTTTGAAGTTACAATCTGTTACTGTACTTTTTTTTATACAATCGTAAATGAACTCTGAACCAAAGTGAAATAAGAAACTGAACCATTTGTTTATATTTTTAAATAAACTAATTTTCTGAACTCTTAAAAATACAATAATAATCCCAGTTCATCACTTTCACTGTTTCTGGTAATTTCTCTCTCCTACACTTTTTTGTTTTGTTTATTCTAATCATTTCTTTTTTTCGATTTTTGTTTTCAACATGCCTCTTCATAGTAATTATTCGGAATAAATTGCAGTACACATTACATGAGGAATGGCTAAATCAAGGAACAATTGCCTAGAAACTACGAATGGGTCAATCCACTATCTAAAGAATTTTAGCACGCCATAAGAAAACTGGTTGCTACTCCCGACGGTATGGCAGCCCTAGAATTTCTATCCGGACAAATGAGAGATTTTTTTCTTACGAAACAGGTTTGTCACTAGCAATCAATTACATCACTTGATCGCTGTTGTCCATAATGTCCATATTTCAAATAGGTCTATCAGAAGAAGGTTAAACGAAGCAAACTTGGCTTCCAGGATTCTTGCTACTGGCCCTCGTCTCACGAAAGCACATAGAGTCCCCAGACTGCAATATTCACGAGAACATGTAAATTGGACAACAGAGGATGGAGTTTTTTCCACAGATAATTTGAGAGTCATGTTACATTCTCCAGATGGAAAGATGAGAGTTTGGGGGCGTCAAGATGAGAGATATGCAGAGGTTAGCATTTCTCCAAGAGCGCTTTTGGTGGAGGCAGTGGTACGATATGGGGAGGCATAAGATTTGACGGATGTACAGACTTACATATCGTGGAAAATGGGACGCTAAATGCCTGTAAGTATCTTGAAGATGTTCTTCAGCAATATGTTGTGCCGATTTCTGAAAGAGTCGGTCATGATTTTCTATTAACTAGGACAATACCAGATGTCACACTGCTCGAGTTGCTCTTGAGTACCTACAGGATTTGGGATACGACGTTTTTGTTTCTCCACCAAGAAGTCAGACTAAATCCAATGGCTCACACATCCCCTGATTGCCTTTAGTGCTCTCAGGGAGCTATGTACATCAGTTATTGAAGAATGGAATAACATTTCTCAAGAGGTTATCCAAAATCTAATCTCTTCAATGCTAAGAAGGCTTGCTGCAGTTATCAGAGCATGAGGAGATATCACTAAATACTATTAAACAAATGAAGAAGTGAGAAGAAATAAGAAACATTATAATTTCTAATTTTACAGATCTTTTTTTTTGAGCTTTCTTTTTTATTCTGTGTAATCAATCCAGGTGTTTCTTAAATTTTTGGTAGGTTTTCTTTTTTTCCTTTGGATTAAAGTTCAACAACATGAATCCAGAAAAAAAGAAAATACTTTTCAATTTAAAGTATAATATTTTGTAATTTTATGCCATAGATTTTATCCAGCAGTTTGTATATATATAAATATAGATCTCACCATATTATAAGTTGGTGATGTTTTATAGTTTGAATTATATAAAATTAATAATAATTGAATAAATACAGAAAATTTTAAACAATCCAAGTTTAAATGTATATGAAGGTAAATTAATTCGTATCTCATAAACTTGATAATGTAAATTATTTAAAATATTGAGATAAATAAATTTACTACAATGCTTTACTCTATTGTTCCAGATTTGACATTTCTGTGGCAAAGTGTGGATATTCTTCAGCCATAAATATTGAAGCATTTCAAGTATTTCCGAAAGATGTTGAAACTGATATTAGGGTAACTTTTATTGTAAGAATTGTAAGTAGATTCTTACAAAACTAATCAGTATACACAACACTATTGAAACACAAAACACTAAGAATGCAAAAAGTTTTCATAGAAAATTTTGTTAAAATGAATTTGAACTATTTTGCAGGCAGTCATAAATGACGAAGAAGTGTATTATATAGCATTCAGTGATGAGAAGTTAACAAAAGTGGGGATAGTAGTTATACGAAAGTAGTATCAAATATTACATTTGCATACACGTATACTGGCGAGAAGTATAAATGTTGAGAATGTGATTGTAGTGCATCGCAAACACACCTTTGAATGCACATACACGAATACATTCTGGCCCAAAGCCACAAATGCATTGAATGCGAAGATTAACAAATTTGAAAGATAATTTGCTTACTCATATAAATTTGAGGCAGGCATTTGAAAACTCATATGCTAACTAATACTGGCGAGGAGCCATAGAAGTGAACGTGATTTCAGATGTAAGCAATCTGGAATTATTAACATGCATAAACCAATTCATACATGCGAGAAGCCGTATAAATGTGCTGAATGTGATTACAGTTGTGCATCATCCGGAATTTTGACGAAACATATGCGAACACATACAGGCGAGCCGTATAAATGTAGCGAATGTAATTTCAGTTGTACATCATCTGGTTATTTGCTGAACCATATGCGAACACATACAGGCGAGAAGCCATATAAATGTAGTGAATGTGATTACGGTTGTATAACATCCGACCATTTAAAACAACATATGCGATTACATACAGGCGAGAAGCCGTACAAATGCAGTGAATGTGATTTCGGTTTTACACAATCTGGAAGTTTGAAAAGACATATGCGAACACATACAGGCGAGAGACCGTATAAATGTAGTGAATGTGATATCAGTTTTACAGAATCTGGACCGTTGAAAATTCATTTGCGTACACATACAGGTGAGAGGCCGTATAAATGTAATGTATGTAATTTCAGTAGTACAGCATCCAAATATTTAAAACGACATGTGGGAACACATACGTATGAGAAGCCTTATAAATGTAGTGAATGTGATTTCAGGTGTATACAATCCGTAAATCTCATGAACCATATGCGAACACATACAGGTGAGAAGCCGTATAAATGTAGTGAATGTGATTTCAGTTTCATAAGGTCTGAAACTTTGAAAAGACATATGCGAACACATACAGGCGAGAAGCCGTATAAATGTAGTGAATGTGATTTCAGTTTTACACAGGCTGGTCCATTGAAAAGGCATATGCGAATACATACAGGTGAGAAGCCGTATAAATGTAGTGAATGTGATTTTAGTTTTACTCAGTCTGGACCTTTGAAAAGACATATGCAAACACATACAGGTGAAAAGCCGTATAAATGTAGTGAATGTGATTTCAGCTGTATACAATCCGGACATTTCAAGAAGCATATGCAAAAACATATAGGTGACAAGCCGTATAAATGAAGTGAATGTAAGTGTGAACACTTACTGGCAAGGTAGCGAATCCATGTAGTGAATGTGATGGTAGTTGAATACAATTCGGAAATTTGAGGAATCATTTGCGTACATCTACAGGCGAGAGTTCTTATACATGTAGTGAATGTGATTATAGTGGTCATAATCTGGAATTTGAAATAACATACGCGAACTCGTACAGGTGAGGGACCATAT
>JAAEAF010012103.1:0-39931 GCA_011037195.1 Triatoma infestans | reverse complement strand
GTAAGAGAAAGTCATTTGAGTGTTTCACATCTGTTAAAAACAGACCAAAACCAAAGTGGCTATTATTTAAGCATTGTAAAAACTGAACGAATAAATACCAAATAAAATTAACTGTTAATAGACAAATATTTACAAATAAAATATAATGCCATTTATTAATTTATTTATACCCTATTTACAGTTATTTTTACTTTGATAAAAGTAGGTGGAATGAAGTACATGTGGGGGCAAGGAAGCAATAAATAAAATAATTGAATATATAAGACCAGCTTGAAGAACACCATGGAGAAGTAATAAAACTGTCCTCTCATCTATTTCCTACAGTTTCTTCTATTCCCTTCTTAGAATCCTAAAACAAAATTGCAAAATTCAATTTAATTTTTATTTCTTTGCAAAAAAAATTATCTAAATAAAAATTATTTGCTACATAAAATATCATTATTTCAACCACATGGCTGATAAAATAACAAAACAAAATAGTGTTTCGAGATTCAAGAAAATGATTAGCGGCCAGTTCTTAGCTGGTTCACATGAACTTTATAACTCCCGCCAAAGAAGGTAATTTCTAGTGAATAAGTACTATTAAAAGTCAATGCGGTTGAGTGGAATCCTCCGGAAATGGGGGGTATATTTACGATTAAACCTTTGGTATATTAATAAATTAAGTTGTGTAGCTTCATTTTATTACTTATTTACTTTATAAGGACTTTGCTTTAAAGGTAATTTGTTTATACTGTTTATACATTTGAATTTTAGGTCTTTTTATTTGTGTTAATGAATGTAGTATTAGAATATGCGATATTAAAATTGCTTATTATATTGTAGATGCTGGTGAAATAGTAAGTGACTGATATGCCAGAACTCAAGCAATTTTCACTGCATGTTGAGAAATTTTCTCTAAACTTGAAATTTTACCACTACATTGAATTATTCTGAATATTATTAAGTAAGAACCATATTTTGTAACTGAAAACAGTAGTTTAATAGATGTCACCTCCAAAACCGCCCTAAAAACATTTTATTTTCTCTTATTGCGATAGAGAAAGTTTTTATAATCATTCAAATTTTCTAAATCCATTTACATCAGAAATAAATAGTTTGAGATCCCCTGGAGGAGATAAAAATGAAGTTTTTAGCAAATAGTCTGTCTGTTTGTCTGTCTGTCTGTTTGTAAAAAAAGAAGAAAAATCGCAGGAAACTCAAACTTTATATTCCCTTGGTACTTACGTACCCATCACGCATTTAACGATCAAACTTCGGTAATCTTAACCTTCTGAAGCATCCGGTAACTTTACTGAGTTTTTTTTCCTAATTTTTTGTGATTTTCTCGAAAACGGCAGTGTAGTGGATGTTTTTTGGGGTTGGTCAGAAGAGAAATTAACTTAGGTTGAGTGATGTTAGACTCACTGAACACTGTTTGTATTAACGCAAATTATGAAGATTACTGCAAGGACTTCAGACTGTAATTTTTTAATGCGAGAGTAAGTTAGCGTGAGAAAAAAGTGACTGACCGACTGGCAAGTGACAGAGAATGACGGTGTGAGAAGTAGTTGACGCTTGACGGTGTGGTCAATGATCTGAATGAAATTCAGGCGCTCTTTTTATACAGGCGGCTGGATTAGCCTCTACTCTCTTCAACTTCTCCTTCCATTACCCAGATGCGCTCCTTAGTTTGCCCCTTCTTCGAGCTTGAGGAAAAATGCGATGAACTTCAGGGGGGAGTGATTAGTTTACTGATTCGGTCATGATTCCATCCATCAAAGCGGCAAAAATTCTATAAATTTCAAAGACTAGCTGCAAACATACATGTCTGTTACTTTTATTTTAAACATGTGTCCTGGAAAATTGATTTTGGCAGGAATTCTGGGGGGGGGCTGCAAAGTAAAGCTAATTTACTAATTGGTAAATGGTAACTTCAGTACAAAATGCGGCTCTACTACCTGTATAATATTGTAAGTTTTGTTAAATGCATTGCTAAAATTCGGATTTTTTCTTAGTATTATGTTTCAAATAAATAGGTGATGGACCCGTTATTTGTAACGAATATATAAAAGTTAACAGAAAAATGTTGACGCCATTTTCGAGAAAATTGTAAATAACTGAAAACAACTTTCATTTAAGTGGTACTACTTCTGTTTAACCAAGTTTGACCGAAACCTTCGTATCAAATCTCCATGATATTCAGACTATCGAATTTGAACTTCCTGCCATTTTTCGTTGCTAAGCTTTACTCAGTTATAATTCACTCAAAGAGACCATTTTCTCCAAGAATATATTTTTCTTCTTTAGTAACCCTCGAAGTATGTATTTCTGTGTAAAACCTTTGGAAATTTGACACTTCCAAAATACAGCAATAAAAAAATAATCACTTCGGAAAGAATCGTTTGTGAATATGTTCCTTAGTAAATTGGAAAATCCTCAATAAAATGGGAAGTGTGGTGAAACATATGCCAAAGTTAAAGAAGCGTCACTATCACATGTTCAGGTAGAGACATCATAAGATGTTCGCCTTCCCCCTCACCATAAATGGTGGCTTGACAGTAACGTCATGAAGGCCCACTTCAAATTACCTCCTTCTTTAACTTGCTAGGGGTCAAGAAAGGCAGAATCTTAACTTCTTTAGGGATTTCGGATTTGAAGTGGAGAATGATGACGTTGCTGTTGAGCTTCTTTCTCCAACACTATCAAATTAAAGAAGGTTTTTTTTTAAAAGGGTACTGTGAAATAGGATACTATGATGTTGCTGTCGAAACACTAATGGTGATGTGGTAATAGCGAGATCCATGTGATTGAGACATCAATTTTACTAGCACCTAACATGTAATATTTCACTGCAGAGGAAAACAAATTTTCAAAATTCTAAATTAAATTTCTAGCCGATTTGCTTCATTGTGATTTTGTCGTTGGTTTCACGTACAAGAATGTGAATGTGTGAACGATGGAGGATGATGTGTGGATCGAACTACATTGCGATTAGAGATTCCAGTGATAAATGCACTGCTGCCTAGAATATCTATTTCGTGTTTGTGCATTGCATTAGTCATCAATTAAATTGTGGAGGAATATTAAGAAGAGAGTGTGAATGCAGTATGAGCTGGGGATTCGCTAAACCTAGCTAGTTGCACAACTTAACTATCATTGCAAGTACTGTCTTTATAGTGAATAAGTATGGCGTTGATATTAATGTTGTTACCTGCGGGAACAGCATTACTCTACCGCCTACCAGGATGACGGGTGAGATATATGGTTACTACAAGGTTTATAATATATTTCATGGTAATTTAATCATGTAAACAATTGGATCACATTAACTTCTTTTAATCGTAGATCATTCTAATGCCAGTTCTCGTTAAGCAATTGTTGGCATATTCACCGAACAGTGTGGGCAGTTACAAGGCGGGCCAGTAGTGGAAGAACTATATACTATGGATTTAGAATAGTCCAGCTAAATTTATAGTGCAATTTATTCTCAAACAGCATGTATATGTAGAAGATTTGGAATATGTTACTTTTATTTTATTTCTTTTACTATAAATAATGCACTTGACATTAATGATTTTTAAGACTTGGGATTATGTAAGTTTAGAATAAATTCTATTAATATTAGTATAATCATGAATCATTCTAGAACAGGGATAAATTTCGGATTCTGCGACACTTAAAGCTTGTATTTCCGAAAAGACTTCAATGTCAGAAATCTAATAGAATTGAAATATCAGTTACAGTACTGAATGCAAGTGACATATGGTAACCACAAGAAGAAAGAGAATGTTCGGAAATTTGAGCTTGGCCAATCATTGTTTAGAAGGGGTTTCCGTGTTCAAAAACCTAGGAAATATCCTGACCAATAGGAATGTGAAGGTTATTTAGCACATGCTTGCAGCTATTTTAGTAAAGTGTTTTGGCTAGGTTAGGTTAAGGCCTGCAGATTATTAAATATCTTGAATACACTACTGATTTCTAGGGGATTCCTGTGGAAATTGCGTCATTAGATTACCTGTAATCTGTCACTTAAGTTTAGTGTTGTTACCATGGATACAGTATTGTATAACCTATTTAATAGGAATTCCGATCAGTATATAAGAGCAGGAATCAGATTCTTTAAAAACCATTGAAATAAATATTTTCCAGCCATACAACAAAGCATTAAAGTAGATTTAGTAATTAAAGTGTTTAAAGTGTACCCTTTAATCAGTACCAGAATCAGGTAAAAAAATGTTTGAAGAATCAGAAAAATTTGTGTTTAAAGTCGCATCGGTTGTTAGTGGGAGGAGGAGAAGACAGTAATCACATGGAATTTTCTTTAGAGTTCATCTATGTAATTAAGGCTGATGGCGGGGCAGTAGGTAACAAAACTATTTTATAAGGTCGGCTTTATAAAGCACCTTATAGTTGTTGAGAACTAGCATTATTAATGTAGCCCCCGATTAACAACAAGACACGTTTGTCCCTGGAGTTGTTAACAATTTTAATACTTGGTAAAGTATTAGAGGCGGGAGTAGCAGTCTCAATGGCTACTATTTCTTGGTTTTTGAATCATTTTAAACCAATCTTGAAATTCCAACTTCACCGTAGCGCTGATCGCTCTGTACATTACGGTTGCATCAACCGGTCCGTCAATTCTTCCACTAGCATTCTTCTTTAATTGTGTCTCTGCCAAATTATGGTTTTCAATAAGCTTTTTCATACTCCTAGTAAGTATTGCGATCGTGTCTGAATATCCAAATTCTCTTTTCACCAGAAATACATGTTTTGGGGCCTCCTGAATACGAAAAAAAGTTTTTAGCGAGCGGGAGTGTATGCATGTGTTTGTATGGGTGTATGTTTTAACAGAATGTCTCAAATATGAACAGTCGCAGGAAGCTCAAACTTGATATTCCGTTTAAGAACTAACACCGCATCAGACACGAAGATTCCGAGGAAAATCCATCTACCGGAAGTGCAACTTGACTGAACGTTATTTCTTTTTTCAGTTTATCGTGATTTTTTAGAAAACGGCTCCAACAATTTTCTTTAAATACACTATCGACACACATAAATATCACATTTAATTGAAACAAAACATTTTCCCGGGAAAATGGATTTTTTGAGTGGGGGGGGGGCTAGAAAAGTAAAAAATAATAAAACTAGAAATATAAGGATAAGTTTGTGGGAACAGTAACATAATGCTTCCGTCTAAAGTATCATTTCAGTACTATATATGGTTTTACCACCTATATAACTTAATACACATTAGAAGCATTGAAAGAATTCCAAATTTCAGGAAAATCGGTTAACCGGAAGTACGATTTTACAGAGTACGTTTTTGAGTTTTTAAAATTTTCTCGAAAAAGGTTACAAGATTTTCTTTAAACTTGGACTGCTTGCTGCATAGATATTTATCTGTGAAGCCTAACGGCCATTCAAATGGGTACAGTGCATTATTATATTACAATCTTTACATGCATTATACATACATTATGTCATTGCATTATAATCTTAGCAGCATTTCATAACAATCTTTACTCTGATATTACAATTAATACAATAGTATCAATTTTATTATTTTTTTTTCATTTTATTTAGAATTTTACAACTACATTCTATGCATGTAACAAGCAAAAGTGATCAATGTACATAAAAAAAAAAGGCGTGATTCACGTGAATGATAAGCTATCCATTGATAACCATCATTAGGTGCCCAGGAGATCGAGGGGCCAATGGCGCTTCAGTCGTCTTGGAGGATTCAGAAAGTTTGAAGAGAGAATGTGAACCAGAGGATTAGGATGGAGGGAAAGATTACTATGGAATTTGAGATATCTGGATCTTGCTAGGGTGTGTATGAATGGAATTTTCAGGTCAGTATGGATTGTTTTGTTCGAGGACGTAATCATGTCGTCTTTTATTTTGTAGAGTGAGTTTGGAGCGTTTGTCAAGAAGTCTGAATCGTTGGTTAAACGAAATTCGTTTGAGTCTAGTATGGGGGGGGTTCCAAGTCAGACGTTTGTCTAAGTAAAGTCTTAGATAGCGAACATGTTCTGCAGGTGGTATGAGATTATTGTAGAGGTAGACTGGAGAGATTATTTTTTTATTTAGATTTGGTCATATTCATTTTTATTTTCCATTTGGTTAGCCAGGTTTCTAATAATTTAAGATGACATTGAAGAATATGTTTGGAAATTACAGGATCCTTATGAGATGAAAGAATTTTTGTATCATCGGCATAAGTAAAGATGGTTGTCTTGGGATGTGTGTGGATATCAGCAGTGTAAACAGAGTGAAGTATAGGGGCCAGAATGCTGCCTTGTGGCACACCGGCAAGAATTGGATAAACCGGTGAGGTAGATGATCCTTGAGTCACTTGGAAGAAGCGGCCTGTTAAATATGATTTGAGAATGAGATAGTAAATATTAGGTAAGATGTCTTTGAACTTCCACAACAAGCCTTCGTGCCATACGCAATCAAACGCCCTTGTCACGTCCAAGAGACGCCGCGCAGTATTGCTTCCGCTCGAGGGAGGTGGCGATGACATCTACAACGCGATGTGCTTGTTGAATGGTGGAGTGTCCACTACGGAATCCAAACTGGTGGTGAGGGATAATTTGGAGAGAGTCTAGTAATGGTTGAAGGCGTAAAAGAAGTATCTTTTCGAATACTTTTTCTACAATAGGTACGAAGCTTATTGGTCGGTAAGAGCTAGGGAGATGTGTAGGTTTGTTCCGTTTGGGAATCATGTGTGTAATCATGGAAGCAAATTTCCAAAGGATAGAAAGGTATGTAGTCCTAAATTTGCATTGTAGAGAGTAGTTAGATAAATGATGACCTTGCGGGGAAGTTGTCGTCAGTTGTTAGAGATGCGGTGTAATTGGCTTATTGGTTGTTGTAATATTGATAGATAAAATTCTGTATTTATGCCAAATTACATATTACAGGTGAGATTACAAGTGATATTATTATTATTATTATTCTTAAAGTATAAAAGTTACTAAAAATGTGAATAAAACATAAGTATATAAAACACCAATTACAATCCATTCCACTCATTATAAATATACATACGCATACTACTCATTGATTACAAAAGACCTGATCTTTAACATCTTAACCATAAATTTGTACAATTTTCCCAATTGGTATTTAGATTTTATCACTAGCAAGGTTGACAAATCACTACTTTGTGACAGAAAAGGCTGCAAATGATGCTTTCTTACCGCGTTGTACACTGGACATTGGAGCATAATGTGTTCCATGTTTTCGGGCTCATTCAAGTTACAAAGGGTGCAGAGTTCATTACTATTAATTAAATGTGATCCACAATGTTTACTCCAGAGTTTGATTACGTTATCAGACGAAATTCTTAATTGACTAACCAGCCTTATTTTATCTATGTAAATATCATAACATAAATATTGCTCCATGACACCTAACTGACTAATATTTCTATAAATAATCGAGTAACTTGAATTAATAGCTCTTTGTATATCGAGAGATATCAAATGATTTCTCCATTTCTCTAATAAATCTGGTAATTTCTTTGTAATATGTCCAGCATCGTTACAATAGACAATATCATTCTCACCAATAACACTGAGCCAAACTCGCAACTGTGAAAACCAATTGGATTCTATATTTCTATTCACATTGCTGTCAAGAACCTTCAACCTATTAAAACACAATTTTGGAATTCTTTTCTCATCCATATTGACTAGCCTGATCCAATAGGATAAACATTTTTTAAACACTACAACACTCAATGGAGCCCGCCCAGTTTCCAAACGCACCATATAATCCAGGGGTGTTTCTTGGCCAACAAAATAGCTGCTTAAAGTATCTAACTTGAGCTCTTTCTATTGTATTAAGATATTTTGAAGCCCAGATTTCTGATCCATAAAGCAGTGAAGCCGAAATAATAGAATCAAAAAGATTGACTTTCGGCTCCCAAGACTGGCATTTGCTTTTAACCAAAATGCTAATTATTTTTCCTACTTGTGGAATAGACTTATTTAGAAAGTATTCAGCAGCAACCTTATATTTTGTATTTGCACTAAAAGGAACACCCAGGTATACATATTTATTTTCAAATTTTAAGGCCTTGTTCTGCCAACAAACATCTTTAAATTTTTACATCTGTTTGATCTACAGAAAGGAACAATCCTAGTTTTTTCAGGATTCAAGGTAATTGAATGGCCACTACAGTATTTTTCTAATATTTTCATTTTGTCAACAGCATCGCTCCATGACTGGGAAAACAAAAGCAAATCGTCAGCAAATAACAGCATTGATAAATCTCTTCTAGAGCTTACACTTAATCCCTTAGCATTACCCCTTTCAAAATATTGAACAATATCACTAATATACAGTATAAATAAAAGCGCGCTCAAACACTTCCCCTGTAAAACACCCCTAGTAACGTCAATTTCATCGGAAAATTCCGAATTAATTTTTATAGTCACACTGGCATTATCATATAGATTCTTCATAATTCTTATTAATTTCCCACTGAGCCCCAAAAAATATAATTTTTTCCACAATTTATCCTGATCAATAAAATCGAAAGCTCTTTTAAAATCAATAAAAATTCCTAAGAAATAACTTTTTTTAATCCTGGTATGAATATTCAAAAAAGCATTCAACGTAAACAAGTGGTCAACGCACCCCCTACTCTTTCTGAAGCCTGCCTGTTCTTCGGGAAATATATTGTTTGTTTCGGCCCAGGCGTATATTGTTCGTGCTATAAGAGCAGTAAACAATTTACAAATGCAATTGATTAATGCAATTCCCCTATAATTATCTGGGTTAGATTTGTCTACTTTCTTAAAGAGCATTGTAAGCTGAATTTTAGACCATAATTTCGGGACTTTTTCACTATCTAATACCGTATTAAACATATTCAAAATGTAATGAGTCCATTCTGCATTTAAATTTTTATATATCTCATTGGGAACTTTATCCATACCAGGAGTTTTATTGTTATTACATTGATTAATAACAGAATGCAGTTCTTCCAACTCGAAATTTTTATCTAAAAACGGATCACAAGCTGAATAGAACGTATAATTGTCCCGAACTTTAGGTGGATAAATTGTTTTAAAGAATTCACTCCAGCTAGACATATCAATGCTATTTGTTTCAAAAAATTTAAAGTCATAATATTTAATAACACTCCAAAACTGTTGACTATTCTGAATATTTGAAAATTTGTTTAACATTTCCTTGGTAAATTTACTTTTTTCCAATTTCACCATATTCTTATATAATTTTTTAGCAGATAAATAATCATACAGTAAATTATTACTATTTACGTCTTTTCTGTACAATTTATATTTACTTTTGACCTGCCGTTTCATATCTCTTAGCTCAGTGCTATATCACGGTTGTTTACAATTTTTTTTAACTTTGAGATCATCTTCATACCTTTTTACTAACATTCCGCTAGATTTTACAGACTTATACACTGCTTCTAAACAATTCAAGTACAAATTATCCACATTTCTACTATTATAATAAATATTATTATTATCAAGCAAATAATATTCGAAAAATCCTTTTTTATTATTGTCCCATTTAATGCCTTCATTGCATACCACCATCTGAGATTGAGAAGTAATGCCATTAACATTAACATTCAAAAATAATAAACACAACAAATGATATGAATTTTCAGAAAAGCCAATTACTTCAAAATCCCCAACAATATTTAAAGTTGCTAAATCTACCCAAACCAAATCAATAATACTATACCCATTTGGACTTATATGCGTAAAATTTCCCAATGAGTGTTGTAATATTTGTGCAGTTCATTATTAAGTTGTCTGGTAAGTATGTTGAGTGAATCTTTGTGAGACGGGTACCGAGTACGCTGCCAAAAAGCTCTCGCCCGTCGCTTCCTCTTAATAAGCATTCGTAAATGTAGAGGTAGGTTATAGAGGGTAGATTAGATTAGATTAAATTCTAACGGGGGAATTGGCTCTTCAGCCTACGCCACCGCGACACCCCAAGGATCTATTGTGGCACCTCCGTAGTTGGAGACCCTCCCCCGATCCTGTCCTTAGCCGGACTGTGGAATTGGGGGGGCTCCCAGGTGGTCAATCAGAGCACCCTCTCGAGTCCTGCTTGCCTTAAAAGACTTAATAGGTCTGAGAGGGGGCCCTGACTGAGGCTTGTTGGCACCAGCTTCTCTTTACCAAAGAGGCGGTACCTTAGCCAAACCAGCCCCTCGCACTGACATACCACATGCAGTGCCGTCTCCTCTTCTTCCTGACAAAACCTACACAGGCTATCCGTTGCCAGGCCCATGCGATGCATGTGCTTATTTAATCTACAATGGCCAGTGAGAACGCCAACTGCTATCCTTATGGCCGCCCGGCCTAATTGGAGTAATTCCGCAGTTAGCTTGGGCGAGTGGCTATGGATAAACTTTTTCGCCTGCCTCTGGCCTGAAGTTTTGACCCACCATTCCCTTGATCGGTTCTGCATCCATGTCTTGATGGATGCACTCCTGAGGCATCTTGAGACGCCACAGAACGGATCCGGCCCGATAAGTGCTCTGATTGAACCCTCCCGCCGCCTCATTGCCTTTATAACCCGAGTGCCCAGGTACCCAAACCAGGAAGACCTTATTATGGCTACTAATTTCCCTGAGTGCACCTAGGCAATCCCACACCAGCCTTGAGCTAATCTCCCACGAGTCAATTGCCCGCAGAGCAGCCTGGCTATCCGAATAAATGACGACTCTGGAGTTATACACTCCCCGTCTTCTTATTTCGGCGGCGCAGATAATAATCGCGACTAGCTCCGCCTGAAAGACCGTAGCTAGCCTTCCCAGGCTCACCGAGATATTACATCTCGGATGAGCCCCGTACACGCCGGCTCCCACTCCATCTTCCATCTTGGACCCGTCCGTGTACCACATCGATTCGCCTGTAATAGGCGGCCCGTTCTTCCATGCCCCTCTGTCTAATATCAGAACTTTGAAGGGTTTATGGAAGTCGTACCTAGGAGTCATTATATCCGTAGGCAGACCCAAAATCGGGTCCGCCTTCAACTCCTCCCATAGATCTTGGTAATTCCCAGTATGCGTGGGATAAATGGGAGCTTGTCCCTGTTGCAGTCGTGCCACGACTGCTCTTGCAACGCCTTGGACGTAAATGTGGAGTGGTGGAATATAGAGGGTAGAATGTGTCTGGTTGGTCGAAAAGTTTATTGTAGCTTGCCATATGCTTTGTTGTATTTCTACAGTCAGATGTTGAACATTAGAGTCTATTTCATTGGGTGTTTTAAGCGATGTTTTCAATTGAGTTTGCGTGTGTTGAGTTTGTTGTTTTCAAGTATATTTTTGAAAAGATTCCAGTCTATCGGTCCGTTAATCGGTGTTTGTTTCGGAGGAATGGCTTTAGGGTAAATATCCATCAATAGTAAAACCGGACTATGGTCAGATGAAAGATCAGGTAGTGTATATGATTCAATATAGGTTAAAGATATATTTGAGCAAACAAAAAAGTCAGGAGATCTGGTGATTTATTTAAGGAATAGGCCAGTAGGTGGGGGTGAGGGAGTAACACAGGAGAGGTTAATTTGGAGAGAGGTATTGTAGAGGATGCGGCCTCTAGGGTTAGTTACGCGACTGCCCCAGAAAGGATGTTTTGAATTGTTATCGCCTCCGCAGATGAATCGGGATCCTAAGGATTGGAAGAAGGATAGAAACTGATCGGAGTTGATGACATGATTGGGTGGGCAACACATGCAGCGATATTATAAGTAACTGCTTCCGAAAGTAAGGAAATTACAGTCGGTTGGAGATAGTTTGTGGAGGTGTAAGGGATTAGAAAATGAGCTAGATTCTTGCGGATTAATATTGCAAAGCCACCATGAACTGTTCCGTCTGGATGATTAGTCCTATAGAGCGTGTATCCGTTAATTAAAAAATATGATCTGTCAGTAATGTGAGTCTCAGTGATAAGAGCTATGTCAATTCGTTTATCATGAAGCCATATATCCAGTTCTTGTTTATGTCTAGTAAGTCTCTTGGCATTCCACAGGAGAATAGTGAGAGAGTGTTGGTTAAGCAGCATTAGGGAGTTAAACGAAGAAGTAGAGCGTTTACTACAGAGGCTAAGAGGTTTATGAGAGGATTGATAAGGGTTTTGAAGTCTGAAAGGAATGAATTAGGGACAGAAGAGATATATCAAGTGATGTGGCAGGTGAAGACGGCTGTGCAGAAGACTGAGGAGGCGCAAGCCCCGCCAACTCCTTAGAATATGTAGATCTATTGTTATTGTGATGCTTTTTAGCTAGCTTGAATTCTTGAGTGGCGGAAAGTCAGAAGATTGAGTGGCTGCAGAGTATCCTGGGGTCCTGGCTATATGCTGGGGTGTCCTCTTGGCTCGTTGGAGTTCTCTAATATATTGCGCAGCCTTTGTAATTGGCAGGATGTTCGCCATTGCATAACACACATTTGGCGGGAGTGTTGCGTTGCTTAGTACACTCTGGAGTAAAATACTCTCCTGCGCACTTCACACATCGAGGTTGGAGCTGGCATAGGACTTGCTATGTCCATATTCTTGACAGCGTTTACACTGAATGATCAGACGCTGCTTCTGTGGCTCTTCTACTTTAATTTTGGTAAAGCACAATAAGTCGATATCAAAGATATTTTTATTATTGGCATTAGGTTCTAGGTCCACGAATCTGGGATTACTGGAGTCACATTGCGTGCAGTATGGCCCAGGTCTGCTAATGGTTTTTTTATGAACTCAGATGGTGTTGAAGGTGCAGATATCTAATTACCACACGATAATCCTTATCTTCCTGTAGCTGGTACGTATGGTATTCAGCTTTTTTATCATTTAGATAATGTATGATACCTCTATAGCGAACTGCGGTGTTGGCATTGATAATTAGGTCGGTAATCCGAGCTTTACAAGTAAAATTGTCGGCTCCGACTAAATCTGAGAGGGTTTTGCAGTGGTCGGCGTACCTAGTTACGTTTTTAATGTAGATAGGCGGAGGTTTATGGACGCGTTGTGTTGCTGAAGCTGTAGCTGTTGCTTCCATTTCATCTGTTACGGCAATAGGTGAAAAAGGATTATACGTTAGGACTCCTGGTGGGACTGTTATTGTCTCCTCTAAGGAGGGATCACTGTTTAGTTGATGGCTGGTTCCTGAAGGTTGATAATTGCTGTTGGTAGTCTGGGGTAAGATGTCTATTTGTATTTTACTTGCTGATTTATTTTTGTTAGTATCCATTGTGGCTTTTGAAACCTAATTTTTTGGAGGTGAACAGTTGGTTGTTTTTTGCTTTCTTTTTAAGGATTTAGTACTGATAGAAGTGATTCACTCATCTGAGGAGCTCATGTATGGTTCAAAGTTAAGAACCATCAGAATGAGTCGTTAGCAATTGAAGTTAAATTAAATATAAATGAATAAATGTAATAATACAATATGAAATAAACAAAGAATAATGAATAAATAAGTAATTGAGAAACTAAAAGGAGAATTAATAAAATAGAAAAAATATCTCGCAAGAAATAATTATTTTCACTTAATAGTTTCTAAAAATAAAAATCTTTGAAAATAGTTTCTAAAAATAAAAATCTTTGAAAATAGTTTGTAAAAATAAAAAAATAGTTTGTCACAAAATGTACTCATTATAGGTTAGTTATTTATTAGTTTATTTTTAGTTTTTACTAAAATAAACTTCAAAAGTTGATTATGATACCCTTATAATATGTAAATAACAATCAGTTTGTAATACGTGACTCTGATTTTCACTACTTCAAGCATTTTAATTATTCACAAAATGTAGACACAATTTTTAAGCATTTGTTTACATTTGCCATCACCTGATTTACCATCAATTTTATTAAAATTAAAACTTGAACACAACACTCAATAATTAACAGCTGACGCAATGTACCATAATAAAAACAATATAAACATTATGAATATATATAGAAAATATCAGAAATATAAAATAAATCAAGCAAAATGCTGCATAGAGAGAAACGTATAATTTTTATTTGAAAGATTTTTCTGAAAAAAATTATTTTAAATTGGTCCTGGGGGGTCTGTCCGTTAGTTAAAATTTAAATTTGTACAAGTTTTGCTGGTTTTGACATAGAGTGCTCCACATAAAACCGCTCAGGTATTCAAGTAAAATCTCCACTACCATTTTTATGGCCCAACTAAACATTGCAACGTTGCAATTTTAAAGAAAATTTCTTGATTATATTGTATTAATTAGAGAAAGAGAAAGTCTGTGTGAGTGTTTCATAGCAGCTTTAGTGTTCATTATTTTCTCTCACTGGAAGAGAAGTAACTGCTACCGTATTAAATTGTCGAAACTGAGTTTTCACTAAACCTTTTTGCAGATCTGTTCAATGAGGGCCTTGTGACCTTAACAGTTATGGTTGTCTACTGACCGGGTACTGTAGAAGTCTATTGGGTCTGACCGGTAGATGTGATTGTAGATTATGTTATTTCAGAGGAAGAGATGAACTGCTCCATGTCCTTTCCCTTTGCGAGGGCCAGGGGCTAGAACGAGGTTCTTCTAATTGCGGGCACAAGCTATGTGTAGGCGTCTCTCAGGCAGTTTTGTAGGTCTGCTTTTGAGCATCAGACTTGGTATATGTTCAGTGCCAGTATTAATGCAAGTTAACTAGGTAGGAGGACTCTCAATAGATCCTTCTGGGTCGCGGCGATCGTGGGTCATTCACAGTCTCCTGTTTTTTATTCTATAAATGTAACTATATTGGGGTTAAAAGTTGGTTAGAAGCCCTGGCGAAATGATTACAATAATTCATTGTATTAGTGAATTATTAAGTAAAATTTAAGAGAAAATCGAGAAAAACTGAAAAAAAATTCAGTAAAGTTGCACTTCCGGTTGATGAATTTTATCCGAAACCTTCGTCCCTGTTGCGGAATACCAAGTTTGAGCTTCCTGCTACTTTTCATTTTTGTTCACACACACACACGCACGCACACACACACACACATTAGATATATATAAACGATTCGGTAAATATACATTTTTTTCATACTCAAGGGAGTTTCAAAACATCTATATCCGATAGAAACTCAATTGCAAAAATTTGAGAGGATCGCAATACTTTCTTTACCAGGGAGTAACAGTGAATAAAAACATACAAATTATTCTATTAATAAGCCTCCCCCCCCCATACAGTTTGTTGCTAATATAATGAAATATTTTCTATAAGTAATATTAATGGCATACAAGGTAGATGTAAACAATAAATCACGTGCTATTTAAATGGTTATCTTGTGGCCGGGGGAGGGGGCAGTTAGTATAGGAGTTCTTTTTCTTTTCAGTTGCGCTCTCACTTGGTGTAAATTTCCAAGAATCGAAAGTTGAACAAGACATAATTCACGCCTCCTGCGAATAGAGAGTGTGCACCGCCCTCCAGCTACCTAATAAGCCACTCTGTCCTGGTCATTTATTTCTGAATTCCAAACCGTTTACCATATCCATCCCACCAGCTTCTATGTTCCCAATATTTCTTTGTTTATATAAAATAGAATGTTTCAAATTTTTAGATATTGACTAAAAGTTAATATGTAATATAAAATATCAAGAATAAATTAATATTGGTCTTTTATAATTTATAACGACTGCTAATTTTAAAGAACTAACTAAAGTCCGATTAAAACAAAGTATATGGCCGGAGGTAGGATGCAAGAACAGAAAGGGAATTCCGCTTTGGCTTATACCAATTTGACTGGGTGAGTAAATTCACAGATATTGGCACTCTTGGCACTGCCATAATGATATATCTGCAGAAATTAAAGGAAGAATTATGGCCGCTAATAAGACTTATTTTACCCTAAACAAACAGATGAAAAGTAGGCATCGAGCGACGTAAGTGAGGCTTTAATTCGTCCAGTGCTCATAAATGGTTCCGAAGCCTGGACTATTTCAAAAACAGACGCAATCTTTTAGTATTTGAAAGGAATATCCTTTGTTGTATATTTGGGTCTTTGAGAGTGGACAGCAAAGGAGGCAGAGGTACAACAGAGAGCTTTTCTCCCTCCTTAATGAACGTAACATCTTAAGAACAATTAGAATGTCGATGCTCAGGTGAGCAGGCCATATAGCGCGAATGAATGAGGCTGAAATGCCAAAAAGCTTTTAAATGGGAATCCATATGGCATCCGTGTAAGAGGGCGCCAAGGTTACGTTGGGTCGATGTAATTTAAGAAGATGCCAGGAGCTTACGTACACTTTGGAATTGGAGAGCAGCGGCAATGGATCGGGCTAACCGGCTAAAGTCTTTTTGAAGAGTCCAAAAATCTCTAGTTGGATTGTAGCACCTTCGAAGTAGAAGAAGACCAAGCAGTTGTAGAATTCCGAATTTGAAGAATATCGGTCAACCGAAATTGACGACTTTATAGAATAGATTCTTGAATTTTTTTTTATTTTTTGTCGAAAACGGCTGTAAAGGATTTTCTTTGTACTTGGCATGCTGACTGACAGATGTAAATCTGTCATTGTATGTGTAACATTTTTCTCAAAAAACTGATTTTTCGAGATTTGTGGCGTTAAATTTCAAATGTTATACGGGGTTGGTTTAATGTTATTGGAGCTTTTTTCTGGACTGCAATGTAATCACTATCTGATTGGGGTAAGTAATCATCACCTCTTCATATTTGTTGAGACAAATGAAAGAAATTTGTAGTTAAAGAAATTGTCTGCAGGTGGAAATGTATGTGTTGTTAGGTTGGCATATTCGGAGGCCATTGAGATTTTGCTGAAGAACTGGCTAGTGGAGTTCCCCCTCTGGATTGGTTGTAATTTTCTATTAACGAAAATATTACTGATAATCTTTACTTTAAGAGAAGAGAGAATTCCCAAGATATTGATTATAACATCATCCGCTACGTAATTGGCTAACATTACGGCTAAGAACCTTTTTTATAACATCAATTAAACTACTTAATTCTTGGAAACGCTTGGTAGCATAAATTTATTTTTTGTTGTTTTTATCTGTAAGTAATTGCCATCAACCTAGACAGAGTGTGCGCAGCGCTGCAAACAGTTTAGAAAATTACAAGCCGGTCGCTGGCAGACCGGAATGGTTTTTAGTTAAAGAATTGTACGTGTTTTAAGTACAGCTTAGAAAAAAAAACAAAAACCTAGATTATGAGTTTCCCAATAATACTGTGTAGACCTATCTATGTGAGCTGGACAATTTTTAGTCATAGTTATTACTGGTGATCAGAACTGTATACGTGATATAATTAGAGTGTATTTTCTAATACTTTATATAGAGTGCGCGCTTCATAAAAAAAACAAAACAAAAAACATTGCCATCTTAATTGCATAACCTTCCGACTAGTGCAATATATACTTGCGCGTTTGTTCTTGTTTGCTTGTTTATGTGCGCACGTCCCAATGTGTTTTGTGTTAATGAAGAAACTAAGTATGGTTGTGTTTAGTTTAAGAGAAAATATAGAGATCTTGGGAGTAGAATACACAAGAGCTTAAATGAACAAAAAGAGTAAGAGAGAAGCTTCACTTAGAGCGGGAGAGAGAAGATTGAAGTTGTATACAAACAAAAATGAAGGTTAGAGCCGCTGATTAACAAATTAGAATTTAAGAGACAAGCAAGATTGCAGTTCGCTAGTACTTCCTTTATATTAAGTGTACACAAAGTTTTCTGTTTAAAGCTGCTCACTTGGTGTGGAGTGTGTATGTATAAAGAATGTGCCCGCTTATACCATCCTTTCAAGTTTAATGTAATTAAGAATTTTTAGGGTAGGGACAAGTTTGTTTCCATCTCAAACTTCCGCATAAATTAAAAAACTATTTCATTATTAGATACAAATCGTCAGATTACGACGTTTTTCTTTCCAAGTTCTTTTTTAACTCAGAATATTTCATGAATATGGAGTAACTTTATCAATGATCTTAGCATTCCTGCTTAAAAACGTTTACACTGATACCATAACAATCACAAACCAACTTATGGCCTGCAGAAGTAGATATTTGTATTTAGTTGAAGTGTGCTTGGGAGGGATACAAAGCAAAATCTCCTGCAAACTAAAGATTTATTATACCTTTCTTCCCTGTCAGTATTTTTATATGTTGTGTGGAATTAGCTGTTAATTATAGAATGTTTAAATATATATATGTGTGTGTGAATATGTTTGTCTGCGTAAACTTCAGCAACCTTAATAACTTGGTCAGTAAAAATAGAAATAATTATCTTCTACGTATAGTAGGATAATATGTAGCTACTGTATCGATTGTTGTAGCTACGATCACTAAGATTGATGTACAATGGATCTATTGTGGCTACGATCGAAAAAAGTCTGAGGCTCGCATCAGTCTGGCGAAAAAAAGACTTCCTTCCTATACTATAGGTTCCATCATGGGACATTGTAGACTAAGGGGTCACGTGAAGAAGTTGGGCCTACACTCTTAATTACGCTGTTAACTAGCTAAGATTTAGAATCCAGATAGTTCACCGAGTTTTGTAGAAGATATCCTGAATAGAACTGTAGGTTGAGAGGTTTCATCCTCCTCTAGCAGGGGTATAATAGACTTTTTAAAAATCTCAGTGCACCAAAAGTGCCAAGCTAGGTTTACTTTAGGTAAGCTAAACCAAAGTACTTGTTCTCTGCTAGCTCTCCTAAACTGTGTGTGTTCGAGGTGCCAGTCTTATAAACCGCAGGGACATTCTTCTCTTTTTCTGTTTTTTTCTCAGGGTCCCATTTTTATGACTCGTACCTACCATTTTCAGTCCTTTCGTACAAGTATAACATTTATTTTACAAAAAGGCTACTACAATCGTGCAATGCCTGGCTGCCCTAAGGTATATCCCGTTCTTCCCAGTTAAGGACAGTTTGACATATGCTCAACTAAAGTGTACACACCCTTGTAGCGGAAGTTAGGGAGTATACCGTAACAGATTTCAGTGAGTTTATATCGCGAGACTCTTACCACTCAATTTATAACTTCAGTTATTGGAGTTATTTTGTAAACCACGATCGAATCTTCTTGCCAAGCAAGCAAGTGGGCTAGGATCTCGCGCTTGCGTTCATAGTTCAGTATTTTGTATCCTTGAATGCAGTGTGTAATGATCGCATATCCAGTAGACTTAATATCTATTGAAACTGAACCTTACTCTTGAGGAATCAGGATTCAGTACTCCAGGTAACCAACCTTATGTTAAATGCACAGGGAGTAAGAAAAAGGGAGGTGTTGGGAAAATTCTCCTAGGAAAAAACATGAACTTATTGCGTCTTCAGAAATATGAGCAATGGGATCCTGAAGCCAAGAACATGGTTAACCATATCTCCTGGATTAAGACAATAATATCTTCTTCACCGTTTACACAAGAGGATGCATATGCTAGGCTGCCCAACGTGTACCACTTGGCTGGTAAAACATATCCTCTGGATTTTTCTAACCAACTGTGTCCGGAACAATGACCTAAGTTAACAACAAGGTTATATTTAACAGGTTGCAGTGTAAGCGTATTCTGTGCTCGAACGGTGCCGGAAAATAAAAAGTAAAGCCTTTTACTATTCTTCCTATATTGATAAATTCATGCAGAATATGATGCCCTCCATTGACCCAATACAACGAAATTAAAAACCCTGAAGAAGTGCTTTGTCCAGGTTGTAATAACTATTTGGATTTGGCGATCCCAACCCACAGACAAAATTCAGCACACCATGCATTCATTCACTTCCAGTTGCTAAATTCAGTGTACAAACTTAGTCACTCAAGGGAACCTGAAACAGATATTCAGATCGCCGTGGATTTGGCTTTTGGAGTGCTGTGGAAACTGTAGCATTAAGATTTTCTAAAGTACCTCTTCAGTGCCTATGATTTTTCCACCTTGATAGAAACATTGGTAGAATTTCAAATTTGAAGAAAATCAGTTTAGCGGAAATGTGATGTTACAGAGTAGGTTTTGTGTTTTGGAATTTTCTTTCTGAAGAATTTGTGGCATTAAATTTAAATTTTGTTTGGCGTTCGTTAAACGTTTCTGGCCCTCTCTTGTGGGCTACAATACAATCATTTCTATTATCTGGCTGAGTAGGTAGTTGTCCCCCCATCACTATATATTTATGTGAGGACATATACGTGTAAAATTTGAAGTTTAAAAAAGAAATTATTTTCTATGTAAGAGTACTTACAGCAGTAAGACAAAGTCATATGAATGTTTCACATCGGATTTTATATTTCAGCATAAGCAAAATTAAGGTTTTAATGAAGAGAAAGTGTGTTTCACATCTTTCATTATTTTTGGCTGATTACTATCTTGGTATATTCAAATTTCGCGAATAGGGGGAAAGTGAGGCAAGAAAAATTATCTGATCAGTGTACAAGCAGGAGCCACTTATAAAAAATATCTTTAATAATTTAATTAATAAATCAATTCAATTTAATTAAAAATAAATTGAATCTAATTTAAAAAAGAAAGCTTGATGTTCTCCTATTTTCTATTTGAGGGAAACTTTGTTTTGAAATCTAATTTAATTTTTAATTGAATTACTATAATAAAGTGTAATTAAGTCTTCCTTCACCTTTTGAAAATAAAAGTATTATTTGGTTTTATTACTTACTCTAATTGATAACTAAGATTAATTTTTGTTCGTGAAAATACTTGTATTAATAGACCAGCAATGAAAAGGATTTAGTCATAAAAATAGTAATAATTGGCTCAGCATTTTCTGCTCGTTTGTTAATTATTACCCTCGAATTATCTTCAGGATCAAAACTCACACAACTTTCTCTAACTGCAGTTTACAAAATTGTAATTGATAAATTTTACAATTAATATACCACATTTAATGAAATTCGTCGATGTTTTTATGGAGAAAATCTCTAAAACTGAAAAAATGTTCAGTATAAACGCACTTTCAGTCTATTAATTTTCTTGAAACTCGGAATTCTGGCAATCTATTTATTTCTAATTAATTTTATTTAGATGGTAGAATTGTATAATCAAACTAAGATAGCACTTAAGAGGAAAACATAACACTACCTCTCTCCTAAAAGCCACCTTAAATGACTTTACCCAAAGAAATGAAATAAAAGTTGTAGCTCTTTATCTGTGAGTTTCACATAATTAGTGTAAAGAAAATCGTCGCAGCCGTTTTAGAGAAAATAGCAGAAAACTAAAAACTACTTTTCAGTAAAAACCGGTCATCCGATTTTCTTCATACTCGGAATTTCAGCAACATATTTAGTTTTAATTAATATAATTTAAACGATAGAATTGTGTAATAAACTGAAATAGCATTTAGAGGAAAACCTAACCTCACCTAAATAAATTTTCCCGGAGAAACGTTTCAAATAAAACTTGTAGCTCTTTATATGTGTAGTTGCTTTACCGAATTTAAAGAAAATCTTTGGGGCCGTTTTTGAGAAAATCGCAAAAAGTGTAAAAAACATTTTGTAACGTGGTATTTCCGATTGAGAAATTTGAAAGACAACTTACTGTCGGATCACATGATGATACCTATACGGAATATCAAGTTTGAACTTTCTAAGATTTTGCGTGTCTGAGTTACGCTGTTCACACACACACCATTTTCTAAAAACCACTTTTTTTGATTGGGGACATAAAAACGTGTATTTCCGGTGAAAACACGATATTGAAAATTTGACACGATTACAATAGGTGTGAGAGAAAGTAATAAGATAAATTGTCAAGTTATTACCACATGTTATTATTTCAAGTTACATTCGGTATACCCAGTGACCTATACTTCCTATCATGATAGAAGTTTTTGAAAACAAATTTTTATATAATTCTGTTCTTCAGAAATTATAACTTATTTAACGAATATAATTTTAGTTTATTCTTACATTGTATAATGAATCTTTAGTTGATCACTTTCCATGAGGAATGCTTCAACAATCTTTTGTAGAAATTAACTTGCACCCTTTCCAGATCACTTAAAAAAAGAGCCCTGACTGGTGAGCAATATGAAAGTGTATTTCTTATTAGAGAGTCAAAGATAAGATCAAGGTTGCCAGGATTTAGTTTTGCTTTTCCATAAAATCCCAAACTTGTTATTAATGTCTAGATTAGCCTTACAAACAACAGTTCTGCTAAATCAATTTAATATTAAACAAATTTGATTTCAAATATAACTATAGTTAGCTCAAATTCTTAAATAATAAAAACCAATGTATTCAAATAATAATAATTAATTCAATGTCAAACAATAATTATTATCCAAGCTTCTTAATATTACTCTCACCTTCCCGCAGGATATTTACATATCCTGAGTACTGGTATCATCACATTAACACGTAGAGATACTGTTCAATATGCAAGCAACGTGCCTTTCTAGGTAACTTGCCGCGTAAATAGATAGAACTAACCCCTTTTCATTCAGTTTGGGCCCACATTTCACATATAAAACCTCCACCTAGGACTAATCAACCTCCAGTTGATTCAAATTAATTAAAAATTCATCTAATATTAGTGCGAAATGAATTAGACTGGACATTATCTTAATTAAAACAAAACCAAAAATTTAAATTCGAATAGAAAGAAAAGAAAAAAAAAGCAAGAATATCGTAAAGAAAATGCTATGAACCAAATACTGCCATTCATTAGTGCAGGTTTATGGGGCTATAAAAGTTAATTGGATAAGTTAACGTTTTAGTTTGTTATATTTTAATTAAACATAAGCCTGACAAGTGAAAGTAACAATTTAATTTATAAACCTTTATAAAGAGTAATTAATTTTTTTTATATAACATTTAAAATTTCAGTAATTTTTAATGTTCATGAAATTATTATATCATGTCTGCTATTGCGATGACTAACTAAAAGAGAAATTAGGGTGGCAACACTGTTTGTAACCTTCCACTAGCTTTATTATTCATGTTAGTTTGCCATTTTCTTAACTGGTTATAAATGTGAGCTATTTTGTTAAATTTCAAAGTTAAAAATCTGGTGTAAAACACTCACACAACTTTCTCCTACTCCTAATTTTCATTAAATCTAATTTTACATATTTGTCCTAATGTAAATACAGACATTACTAACCAGAAATCAACCACTGTGATGCGTGATGTAAATATAATGGGTTTGAGAAGGAGAGAAAATGGGTTGTATAGATAGATAAACTAGAAGTATGGGTGAAGGCTGTATAATCGAAAAGTAGCACAAACTGCCTGGAATTTACACTAAAATATATAAAATGGTAGTGAGAGGTAAAGAGAAAGGTTGATGACGTGTTGTGACTGCTGTATGAACTCTGCTGCAAGACTGCCGGTAGACACTCCCTCCTATGGCTGACACAGCTGTATTTAAAAAGTTTCTCCTACTCTAGTCTGGCCAAAACTAGTGAGTGAGACTCTCTCTCTCTCTCTCTCTCTTCGGATTCTATTACATAAATAATATAATTGAAGGTATACACTAATTGATAAATAGCCTTACTCTGGCGATAGATGAGAATTCGAAACCAATAGGACCAAAATAATGAAGCATGCTGCGGCGGATAAATTCTTAGATGTTATCCAGCACTGCGAACCCAACAACATATTCAACAATACTGATCATTCTTTAAAATCATTATTTTCGTATTCTAGGAACTTCAAAACGTGTATTTCATTTTCTAAAATTTGAACCAATCGCAACACTTAATGACTTAATTTTGATCAATATTTGAGATGATCGGTAAATAACGACAAATGGTATTATTTTTAATGTAATTGAATGAATCTTTCAATTTACCTATTACCTCCTCTTACTCCTAAGAGGAAGTATTATGAACGTGTCGAAATTGAGTTTTCACCGGAAATACAAATTTTGAAGTCCCCTAAATGAAAAAAATGTTTTTAGCGAATGGTCGGTGAGTGTGTTAACAGAATATCTCAAAAACAAAAGTCGCAGGAAGCTCAAATTTGACATTCCGTTTAGGTACTGCCACCGCATCTGTCAACACACGAAGATATCAGGCAAAGTCTATCAACCGAAAGTGCGATTTTACTGAATGTTTTTTCTTCAGTTTTTCGCGATTTTCTCGAAAATGGCTTCAACGATTTTTTTTAAACTTAGTATACTATCTACACATATAAACACTTATGTTTATGAGATAGATCACTTTTATTCGAAATATTCCGGGAAAATTGATTTTTGGGGTTTTGAGATAACAGTAGCGTTCTGCTTTCCTCTAAAGTACACTATCAGTATACTAATATGGTTTTACTTCCTACATAATATTAATACACAGTGAGAGAATTCCAAATTTGAAGAAAATAGGTTAATGGCACCTTTCTATCTCCTCTTTGTGATTGTATCCGGATAATGGTTGATAATATGGTGTAAATAAGAACTTGCATTAACTCACAATATATATTTGAACGATTTTACTGAATGTGGAGAGAAGAGAGTTATGGAGTGTAGAGTGACCAAGCGAAGAGTTATGATGATTGTTGTTGGTAGCGTGGAAAATGTGATACACTCCACTCCATATGACATTCTCTTACACATAATATACATTATATTTATAAAATGGTAAATTTTCATATAAATTCAAATTTTACTCATTCATAGCGTTGCTGTCGTGAGTCGCTTGAAAATTCATGTAACTAGCTAGAACTGTTGCTTGTTGTAACGGTGGTGAGCGGTGGACGTTTGATCAACCTTTCAAGATGGGGTTGATGAAGCGACACTGATGTTTACTCTTTAAAATTCATCTGGTGAATCACTCGTACTCTTCAAAGTTGAGTTCGATGACTCACTCTAATGCCCTCAGATGACGTTCTTTATATTCGATTTCTCTTACAGCTAGAGACAACTTCTAGGTGAGAGGTAGATTACGACAATCTACAGTGTAGATAGGCTACACCCACGACGGGTGAAGCCTATTCGCGAATACACTGTTGGAATGTGCTTGGAGCGCAATAGAGGCGCCTTGATGCGGTTGCTGATGAAGCTATTGAGTCGAGCTTTTGCTTGGCGAATTTGCAGGATATTGGTTCCATTACGACAGATTTCTAGAAGACTTACAAAATTAAGACCAACTGAATACAAAAGGGTAGTAAAAGTTCTGAATTTGATTAAAATTGGCCAATTGGGACTTCAGAATTGAAGCAAGAGAAAGCCTTGTGATGAGTATCATGCTGTTGGTTTTTTATTAAATAAAATTCTACTTTTTCTTTATTTCTTTTCTAAATAGACAATATTTCTGGACTTCAAAATTAATATTGAAGATACAACTACAATATACCAGGATGAAGATAATTATTTTAGAACTCGCTTTTCCTTTTTTTACATTGTTTTGACTTATTTAAGTGCCCAGATGATTGTAATTGTAGTCATCTGCTCTAGATGATTACAGACTCATTACGTAAAAGGTAATACCAACTGTTTGGATCCACTTTCGTTCGAGGTAACTTAAGGAGAAAACATTAAATATCGGTATAATTTAGTTTCCATATTATTTAAAATACAAGAGTAGTATAAATTACTAGTGGAAGTTTTAAATAACTTAGTGAAATGATGAGAGTGTATATAATTATATCTCTTTAAATATAATAACTAAAAATAATAAAAATAAATCACATAAAAATAATCAGAGACATTTTCCGTGGTAGCCTGCTTCATTTTGTGGTCATCGACCGGTTTCGGGCGTTCGCCCATCTTCAGGATGCGTTCTTCAGACAGTGTGTCAACACAGACTCGTACAGAGACTTAGCTTCACACTAACTGACCGTTAGTCAAGCTAAGTACAACAGTACAGAGACCGTTAGTGTGAAGCTAAGTCTCTGTACGAGTCTGTGTTGACACACTGTCTGAAGAACGCATCCTGAAGATGGGCGAACGCCCGAAACCGGTCGATGTCCGGAAAATGTCTCTGATGCTTTCCAGCTCTGCGGAACCAACCACCACAACACATAAAAATAAGTTTGGGTTGAATTAATATTAAAATAATGTTTCAGGGCACTTGATAAGCTGAAAGTAGATAGCCAAAATTGTTGCTTTGTTTCCTTGACATAAATATTAGGATTTGTGGATAAGGTCCGCAATGCTGGATAATATCTGGTATTTTATCGTCGTAGCTTGCATACTCGTTTTGTTCCCGACATAGGTGAATTTGCTCTGAGATGGATGAAAATCCGCAACCGGTCAGGAACAAAACGAGTATGCATCTACGACGGATAAAATGATCTCAGATAAATATTAGAGTTGGTGAAGAGGTACATATTAGATAGCATCCATGGCAGAAATTACTTAAATGTGATTAAACTGCAGTCCAGAAGGCAGCGCCAAATACTTTCTCAAAACAGCTTTATACATTTTTTTCTCCCAAAAAGAGAGCAATCCATAGCCGAAGGGAAAACGGACGAAACTGATGGAAAAACCGCTACCGCCGCATTATTTGCCACGTAAGGTAAAAGTGGTAAATTTTAGAGCAGCCATATCCCACGACTTCCTACAGAGCCATCTCCACCGCATTGGGGTGGTAAACTCACCAATTTGTCCTCTTTACCACTAAGCAGATATGACCCAGAACCACCTTTCTACTTGCTCTGGACTGGACGATGTGCGTATCGAATGCGCCTCCGACGATCCTTATTTATTACTTAGTAAACTATACTGGACTGCAAAAACACCTCTTGGAAAACACGGAAAACAAAAGTTTGTGTGTGTGTGTGTGTGTGTGTGTGTGTGAACAAAACATTTCAAAAACGAAAAATCGCAGGAAGCTGATAGTTGGTATTCCGTTAGGTCCTACCACCGCATCTGACACGAACATTTTGTTCTAAATCCATGAACCAGTAATGCGAATAAATTACTAAACAATTTTTCTGAGGGGTCTAGGAGAACAGGAATATTCCTCTAAAGTACCACTTCGATGCAATGGGTTTAATAGGTTCAATACAATGGGTACAATAGATTTTATCACCTATAAGACATTAATATACATTAGAAGCTGTTGAATATGTGGATGGGTTCGCAATGCTGGATAACTTCTGGTATTTTATCCGTCGTAGCATGCATATTCATATGCATTTTCATTTTATATCAATAACCAACAAGTGTGAGTGTAACAGAAACATTACGTTGAAGTGAACTCTCTACACGAAATTGGTGAATTTGCTCTGACGATGGATGAAAATCCGAAACCAGGATACATTAGAAGCATTGTTAGAATTCCAAATTTCGAAGAATATTGGTTAACCGGAAGTTCGACTTTGTAGAATAGGCTTTTGAGTTGTCTTTTTTGTAAAGGTAGTTTCGGAATTTTTGGTATTATAAAAAAATATTACATGGCATTGTAAAACGAAATTTGTAACATATATTTAAATTTCAGATGTTATTTCTTTGTTCAATGTTGGTGCTGCCTTCACTGTGTATTATGAGTGTGTCTGTATGTGGGTATTTTACAAAGTAATTTATAGAGACATTGATTGCAACAAAACTTCTAATTATTGACAACTGTCTGATGCAGTGGTGGTATTGTGTGTGAAACCCTTCAGTAACTTGTTAATTGCAGAGAAGATTGAACTTGAATGAATTGTGGTATGTCAATTGAATTTCACCACTCTTGAAGTTTTCTATAAGCAATATTTCCAAAGAGGGCTGAAACTAAATTGAAATTACTGCATCAGACTTTATAATATTGAAGATGGAATGAAGTGACTGGGATGTAATATATAGAACTGGAGATCTTTGGATGGAAATTAATACATTTCTTTAATATAACTTCTTACTAACTTCCTTTTCTGTTCAAACACATTTATATTGAACTATGGTGTAAGAAAAAAAAAAGTGAGAGAGATGAAAGAAATATAAAACTATTCTTGGAAGCACGCCTTTATAATCTTGAATAAAGAAAAGAATGTGTTTAGATGAATTCAAACACCCATATGGTAGCTAGATCGGCAAAACTGGTTGGTCTTGTTAGTTGAACTATTCCATGTCTCTCAGTGCCCACTCTACTTACTTACTACACCGGCGGACAGAAGACAAAGGCAGGAAATACATTTCCAATAGAGCTCGTTAGTTGGCTCAATCCTTTCAACTATTGTTTCTTATCACCATGGTTACATCTACCCAACAGGTAACACTCTGCACATTAATGCAATATAGAGAGCCAAATGTTACTCTCACTAAATGCGGCCATAAGGTGCTACTTTTTTTCTTTATATTTTCTCTTACTACTGTCAGAGAAAATATCGCGTTGGTATCAGATTTTCATTAAATAAATGAGAAACATGAAAATATTTTTTCAGTTGCCCTGACAAAAAACCTGGGGTAATGCAATTAAAAAAAATATAACAGAAAGTTGTAAAAAAAAAAAAAGTTTGAAAAAACTTGTTGTGAAACACTCACACGACTTTCTCTTACTGTAATCTACACAGTTATATTATAATTGACTAATTTTCTTTAAACTTCCAATTCTTACTAAATGGTGAAGTGTCTTCAATGTTATATCTGATGGGAGAATCTAAACAAACATAACAAATCCATTTTTTTTTTTTATAGGTGCTCAACAGCTAGGGTTCTTTGCGCTACGGCACTTTTGTATTCGTTCCATCCAATTGCATATCCAAATGCCCTTAAAGTCCTTCCCAGCTTAAAGTTACAAAACAACAGATATTCACTCAACAAGTATTCATCTCATTCACACAAGTGCCGTAGTGCCAATCCTGGCTGCTGGCCCAACCCCTCTGAATTTGCATGGCTCACGTGTACAGAAGACCGAATACACGATCAAACGATCGAAAGGACAACATTGTTGCCTGCCAACCCTGACCGATATTGGTTCCTGCACTTCATTCATCCCATTCACCTAAATTCCTACTCTGTCATTCCTTTAGCTTAACTTCTCCCACCAAACCCCCTTAAATGAATATTTAATAAATAATAAATTTTGTAATTAATAAATAATGATTATCTAAAATAAATTAAATTAAAAAGGTAAGTAATAAACTATAAAAAAAAAAGAGTAAATAATTAATCATTGAATATGTGGCTGGCTCCGCAAATGCTGGAAAACATCTGCGATTTTATCCATAATAGACTGCTTCATTTTTGTTGGTTCTGACCGGTTACGGATATTCATCCATCGTCAGAATAAGGTTATCAATAGGCATCTGTTTGTTTCTGTGACGCATCACACTGGCTGATTGTATGGATTGCATTCAGTTTTTTGCGATTTTCTTGAAAGGAATTGCAATAATTTTCTTTAAGCTTCGCATACTAACTGCACACCTAAATCCCAACGAGTTTCGTCACTTATGTCCAATATTAGGGCCAAGAGTTAATTGTGTTTTAAGTTTAGAGAAAATTTCTCAATCGCTAGTTTGTGAAATGCAGTTAGATAAAGACTAGTGAGCATGTGACACAAGATTTTTCTCTAATTATTTTAAAGGTGATGATCTGACATTTAAGGACATTTTACGCACAAAAATATAATTTGAACAGCTCATGAGGGTTTACTTTGGTTTCATAATCTCAAACTGTTAGTTTGACTTTAATAGGCTTATATTTTTAAAAATAACAATTTACATTTAATGTGGATATTAGTATAATTCTAGTTAATAAATTGGTAATAAACTAAGAGTGGTAAACAAAAAAATTATGCAATGGTTAACTTACTTTTTAAACACATATATATTTTCAGCAAGGTGGCTCCAGCATACAGAGGTCAATAAAGCGATTACCACTGACCTTAAACCTCTTCTCTCATGTTTATGTGCATTTGCGTTTTGTACACATGGTGGTGAAGATCGTTTCTAATGAGAACAGTAAAACAAGTTTATTGCCGCCAAAACCAATATAGTACTTTACTACGCATGCCTACTATAACAACAACATCGTACTATCTATCTATAAATTTTAAAGTGCGGCCTCAAATACCTCGTCTATTTGTGTGTGAATGTGATTTAATAAATGATAAATTCACACTCTATAATATTAACTTGTTTTTTATTTTATAAACATTTCTTTTTTTCCCTGAATTTTTATGGTGTCCACATTTGTTGGTGATTCTGTTCTATACAACTCTTTTATAATTTCTACGATCGCTTATTACTTTTTCTTATTCTTACAGGAAGTTCGTGCCAGTTTTTTGTAATTGACTGTTCACCAGAAATACAAGGTTAGAGTACACCATAGGTTATATTCTAAGCTGAGCTATTATAACTGCAATTACATAAGTACAAACTCATTCGATGATGCAAAGCTCATTTTAAAGTCTAGATGTGAAGCTCTAAATTTAAAACACAAATTTTTCAACAGTGATGATTGTCAGCTTTGCTCGATGTGCAATTTGCGAGAAATAGAAGACGTTTCGCACTTTGTGGCCATTCGCCCTATTTTTGCTCCCTACAGAATTAAATATTTTAACAAAAAAATGCTCACACAGGAAGAACTTTGAGAATATTTAAATGGTAAAAACTGGAGAATGCTTTGTTTTTTCTTAAGGGATGCATTCAGTTATAGAAATTTGTTAATACAAGAATTTGATTTTTGATTTTTTACTTTTAATTAGATACAAGGAATGAAATGTACACGTATGTTAGTGCCCCACTATATAGAAGTTAAATTCATTTAATTATTTATCTGTCCTCATTAAAAAATAAATTTAATTATTTTTATTTTTATTATTTCTTACAATTTTTTATTTGTAGGAAAAATTTTATTTTGACATAACTTTGTTTCGAGTCTCCCTTTACTTTAATTGTATTAGTTCTATCAATTTGTTTATTAGTTTATGTTCATTAATGTGCATTGCAACTCATGCAGACGGAGTTCACTCCATGCATTATTGTGTTTTTCTTTTTTTCTTTTTCTTGATTGTCATAAAATTTTGTTTGACAAATAAACGCATTATTTATTTATTATATTTTTTATTTTACAAGGTTAGAATAAAATAAATACGAAAGAAATTGATATTAGCGAAAGGTAACGAAGAATCGCAGGAACCTCAAATTTGGTATTCATTCAGCAACTACTACAACTGCGTCTGGCACGAAAGTTTCAGGCAAAAATCCATCGCCTGGTGGTACGACTACACTGATTTTTTTTCCCATTTTTTCGTGATTTTCTCGAAAACGCCTCCAACGAGTTTCTTTAAACTTCATATACTATCTATCTACACGTATAATGTTAATACTAATAACTTTTATTTGAATCATTTTTTTAGGAATATTGATTTTTGGAGGGTTTCTAGGGGAGGGGGGAACAGTAGCGGTAAGGTTTCCTCTAAAATTACCATGGGTATAATATTAATAAACATTAAAAATATTCAAAATTTTTAAGAAAATCGGTTAACCGGAAGTGCGAGTGTAAAGAATAGGTTTGTGAGGTTTTTTGGAATTTTCTTTGCAATGATTTCCTTTAAACTTGAAATAATTGCCGCGTAGATAAAAATGTATCGCTTTTATTTGAAACATTTTACTAAAAAAAATTTATTTTGGAGGGGTATTGGTAGTTTCAATTTAAATTTGCCCAAGTTTTGTTAGTTTTGATATAAAGCGCTCCATATAAAGCTGTCAATGTTTATGACCAGCCCGACTAAACATTGTAACGTTGCCATTATAATAGAAAAGTTCTTCATTCTATTGTATTAATTAGAGTAAGAGAAAATCATATGAAAGTCATGTGAGTATGAGAGTTTTACACCAAACATTTTTTTTTTTAATTGAAATATTTCCTCAGTTGTCCTAAAATAAAAATTATGATATAGGGGGGAGGGGGACATGTTGGTTAGCGCTTACGGCAGATAGAACTCGAGGTGATTATATTGTGGTCCAGAAAATCGCATCAATAACAGTGAACAAATTCCAAACTTCCCAGATTCCTCAGAACCATCCAAAAGTGATTATGTATCTGAACATTTAGTATTCCAAGTTTAAAATAAAAATCGTCACAGCTTTCGAAAAGATTACAAAAAAATCAAACGTTCTGTAGTGTCACATTTCTCGGTAACCGATATTCGTCGAGTTTGTAATTAATTCTAACAATGCTTTTAATGTTAATACTATATTATTAGCAGATAGCTTTTATTTCCGGTTGATGAATTTTAACCAAAAAATTATTTTGAGATGCGTTGCGTAAACGGAATATTAAGTTTCATCTTCCTGCGGTTTTTCGTTTTTGAAATATTTTGTACATACCTTACACTCAGATTAAACAAATTTTTTTTTAGTACTCAAAGAGACATTTAAGTATTTCCGGAAATCTCATTTATGTATTTCAAAAAATTTATCACGCTTGAATAACTTTCTTTTACAGTAGTCGGAGAAAATAAAAATATATAATGTGGTCTATAACTACCTATTTAGAATAATAATTGTCTATATTATAATTCGAGGTTTTCTTATAAATTGTCTCCGTTAGTGTGGATAGATATTTTTATTTAAAAGAATGTAAAATGTTGAGAAAAATATTAAGTTTATGTGTAGACAAAACCTGAAAGTTTATTAGCGCCTGATTATGTAAGACGAAAATAAATTGGGCAAGAGAACACAGTTTTAGTGATTGGTAGCACAATTCATGGATAATAGTTATTCGTTTTTCATATTAACGGAAATATAAAAAAAAAATGGAAAAGTGAAATTATCGATAATAACACTTAATGATTTTTATATTTTAATTACCTGGTCGCGTACTCATTTACATATGGTTACTTTTGAATAAATTTCCCATTAAAAAGAATGACTTTAATGTTGATACTTTAGAAAATAATAATAATAATAATAAAAATAAAATTTAATTTCAAGAATTCTTTGATCAAAATAACATAGAATTAAGTCGCAACTTAATTAAGTTTTGCAAAAATGGATTAAATTATTGGAAGACTAATAATTTGTAATGATCTACCGACAGGAAAACTACTTTTTAACTAGTTTATTTTTTGCTGAATTGATATGATCATGCTGGGAGGGCTGCTTAATTTATTAGGCTTAGAAAACTATTATTCAGAAGCCAGAATGAATCTAAAAGGCCTCAAAAGAAGCCATTAGACTGAAATCTTACTGAGACATGCAGTCTTTAAAGTGGAATGAAAAAACGACTCACAAACACCGCGGCCCAAATAGTATTCATAGTGTGGAATCTTCCGTTTAACTAACTGGTTCAGAGCAAGTATGGCGCTCATAAGTTGGGTCCAAAAGTCGCTGAAAGGACCTGGTATAGTTCGTCGTCGCAGGCGATTTAACGTCCAATTGGAAGAGAACCCGTTCTTGCCAGGCTGAGGACATGGTATGGTATCTCTTCTTCAGTCAAACAAAAGACACAATGATCACTATAGGCTCTTATGCTTGCCGAGGCTACACTGCTCGATCCATAGACCCGCCATAAATAACCCTGGTTCTGGTTGATGAGGTTTATGGCAAGTCCCTAATTAACTATTTCGCTTGCTTTTGGCTAATGATATTCCTCCATTAGACCTCTTATTTACTGGGAAAGTGTTTTTTTCAATGCCTTGTGAGCGCTTTAGAAAAGTTTCGGACCCTTAAAAGGTCTACTTGAATCTTCCCGTACAGGTTGATCCCTTGCCGTAGCCTGTCTGCTTTGCAGATCCCAAGATAAATTAGCCTGTTAGAGTTGTACATCTTGGTGAGAGATTGAATACAATCCCATAGCAACTTTATCGTGATCTTGATGGTAGATCTTAATTGCAAACTTACCAATCCTCTATTATGAAAATTCTAATATAGAATCTATTAGCACTTGTAGCTACAATATCCATTTGGAAGTCTGTGGCATACCTGCTCAACTAGCTTGTGGTCTTAAAAGTGTCGGTATATTAGATTTCTCGGGTCTACCAAGAAATAATGGTACGGAAATTATTCCCAATATTATAAATCGGAGCCATTCCATATAGACAAGCCCTGCATCAAGTCTGATGCCATATCATCGTACATCTTTTGATGAGAGACGATTATCGCCTTGTAAGAGAAGTCTCTTTGGCTTCAACTTGATTAAGGTAGATGTGTAATGTAGCTAGACGAAATGACACTTCGAAAGCCAATAAAGACGATGGCAGTTCTTGAGATAAGGTTAGCATCACAGCCTTTGTCCTTCAGTATCCTCAGAATTCAATTTTCCCAGGAACTTCATATAAAAGTGATAGGGCTAAGGCTGTTCAGTAAGAGTGGAAAGTTTGAAGAAAATAGTTTACAGCTGCTTTCGAGGAAATTGCGAAATATTGAAGAAAAAAGCATTCTGGTTAGTCGCACTTCCGATTTATCGATTTTTATCACAAAATCCTTCGTGTGTATCTTCTTAGTTACCTAAATCGAAAGCTGCGATTATTTTTAGTTTTTCTGCACGTACTTATTTCTTTAAGTATTATAGATAAAGTCTTATCTTAAATCGTATATTCCTATTTATATTATGTTTTCCATATAAAGTACCTTATTTAACATTATCATTAATTCGCGTGAGATGTGAAGGAAATAAAAAAGTTGAAGGTGGAACCAACGTGGTAAACTTAATTGTTATGAATCCTTATTCATAACATCCTTATGTCTCAAAATGTGAATAATCTATTGTGCTTTCAAAGAAAGGAAGTAACTATATTAAATATCCCACCCTTGATAATATTTCCTGTCTTTCTCATATTGTTATGGTAACAATACACTTATAGAAAAGTCACCATAAGATTTTCCCATGACTAAAATTCGCCAGGATATAAAAAAAAATTGATTTCACACTAGGAAACTTTCTATGTTTAAATGTATAATATGTTCATATTTATAAATGGGATTTTAAGAGTAATTTTCAATCAATTATTAGTTTTGTTTTTGTTTAGTTTAGCGTTAACATTTATTGTGTTAAAAATAAATAGAGGGAAATGTTAGTGACAACAAATGTTTTTCCGGTGTAAACTCAATTTGGAAAATCGGTCGCGATCAGAATAATTACACTTACAGCAGTAAGAGAAAGTAAAAATCGTTCGAGTTTTTTCAAGAAAGTTCCGAAAAATTACACACACACAAAATTCAGTAGAGTTGCAACACTGCTGTGTCTTATTTTGATCAAAATTTTCCTGTCGGAATCCTTAGCGATAATCTGTACGAATCTAAATGAACTTGAATGAAATTTGGGTTTCCAACGATTTTTCGTTTTTGAATTTTGTGCGAATGAGTGTTTCTTGAGATCAGCGCGGTCTTTGATTCTATTCAACTTATTTTAAAGTTAGTGCAGTCAACTTTTTAAGTACTTTTGACGTTTTTTTCTTTGTCTCGAAGTAGTTTAACAATGATCAACTGAAATAATTTTGACAAATAAAACAAACAGGGAGTGAATGCTGTCAGATTGTAGTTCCATGGTTTCAGAGCATCGTCCGGCGCAGGCTAATTCGTGCCAAGATTGATCCAACATCCTGTGACTAATGACATTAATTTGTATGTAAATTGCAGAATTATACATTAAATAGGGGAATTATCGAGGGAGAGATAGATCGATGTTTTTAGATTATAATTCTATCCGACTATATCTTATTTCAACTGTTTCATTTCTTCCCGTAGATAAGTAATTAACATCCCAATTTTATTATAATCATGAACAAATAATTTTCTGTTGAACTTATTATACAATATCAATAACACTTATTTTGATGACGTAATTATAAAATCTAAATTGTATTGAAATAAAATGTGATATGTTATTAATGATTTTTTAAAACAGGATAATGAAAAGCTTATCCAAAAGATGTCACATTTAAGTTTAGTCCTGTTATCAGTTATTGCTTTAGACGAACCTGATACTACTGGTACTCACTGGCAAACATGATTGGGAATATTTTGATAGAGAATAAGTATCAACTTGCTACTATTTTTCTTCTTCGGTTTATTCAGTTCACTCATACAGACCATTCAATAAAAAAACTTTTCATACATAGAGGCTCTCAAAATATGACATATATTTTTCTGTTTTTATTGATGCCAAAAATCTCGTTTATATTTCCAATGAAAATCTGGATTCGAAAATAAAATAAGAGAAAGTAAAAAATGCTCCAATAACAAGAGAAAGTAAAGATAATAATAATATTAAAAATTTATATTTATTATTTACTAATTAATTATTAGGTGTTTCATTTAAAAAAAATAAAATACAGGTTTTTAATAGAATATTCACCGAGTTAAAAAATTGAAAACATTATTGCGTCATTAATATTAGAAGTATGTCGAGGAAAAAAACAGCAAACTAAATTTGCTAAGTACTCATTAAAGCACCTTGTGTGACAGCCTAATTGTTAACATTTCCTTCCACCAGCTTTGCAGAAAATGTTTTGGGTTCATATAAGGATATCCATTATGAAATGCGGTTTTATTAAATCCAAAGTATTTTAGGTGTTGAATTGATTTTTTCTTTCATTTAGAGAGGGTGGGGAGACAGCTAATTAGTTTACAAAGTGCATATAGAGGGCGTAACGGAATGTGAGAGATTATCAGTACTCGAAAGGAACAAAGATTATTATTAACAGTGGAATGAATGTTGAAAAGAAATGAACTTTAATTTATTAATAGTAAATCTTCTTTCCGCCAAATAATGACAGAACATGAATTTAAATTCTGTTAAGTAGAAATTGATTAAATCTAACCATCTTTTAATGAGTCAATTAAGACAGAACATCACTCAAGGAAAGAATGATATAGGTATTCATCAAGGGCAATCGTTTTAACGTCAACCATGATAAATCTGTATTGAGAAAAAAAAGAAGTAAAGTAATGCCTATTTTTTCAGGCGGGCTTAACGTCCAACTACCAAATTAGGTGTCGTGGACGGGGGCAGAAGCACCTACTTTACAATTAACAATTTTTAAACAAATATAAAATTTAGCAGTTATACGCTGAACTCGAACTGGGGTCCTCCCACTTCTTACAAGTCCATGCTCATAATCACTACACCAACACCCGCCCATACTACACATTCACATGTTCATATGTTTATGATGCAAAGTTCAACAATCGGGAATTCATTTAGGAAGGTATGTACTAAGAATATCCTAACATTTTTTATATTATTAGTTTTATGATTATTTACTTGACGAGAGAGCGCAATGCCACTTTTACACACTCCAGTTCAGGTTTTACATGAAGTTGTAAGAAGTACTTTACTCTCGCTTTGAATATTAAATTTTGTTTGCAACAGTTTGGAAAAGGGAAAGTCTATCATCAGAAAGGCTTTGGAATATTAAGTTGAATTTTTGTTGAACTGAAGTTGAATTTACTCGAAAACGCCTCCACTCTGGCGGTTACGTCGCCCCGGACAAAAAGACAAATTGCCGCTCCTTAAGAATGCATATATATATTTTTAAGCATGTTCAGGCACAAGCTAAAGCAGCTAATACTTTTCTGTTCAGAAAAGTATATGCATGTTCAAACAAGTTTAAGCATTGTCCTTTACAAATTGTGTGGGCTAATTTTTCAATAATAGTTTAAATATTTTCAGCTTTTAAACTGAAAATATATAAATACGCTCCGCACTGTAAATTTTTAGCGAAAGAAAAAATCGATACGTGAAATTTCTATTAATTGAGTATTTAACAAATCAATATTTTTCTCACACTTAAAGCCAAAATGGCGCCCCAAAACCGGGTTGCCCACCCCTAGAGCGGGCACTGGCGCCTCCCACAATTTTCTTTAAACTTGGTGTATTATTTACACACACAAATACCTATCACTTTTATTGGAAACATTTTCCGGGAAAATTGATTTTTCGAGGGGTGGGGTGGGGGGAACAACAGCGTTATGCTTTCCACTAAATTGTCACTTGTGTACAATGTAAGGTTTTTACCAGCTACATAATGTTTATACACACTAGGAGCACTGATAGAATTCCAAGTTTGAAGAAAGTCGGATAATTGGAAAAGCAATTTTACAGAATAGGTTTCATAGTTTGTTGAAATTTTTCTCAAAAACGTTTACAACTCTTTCATTTGGAATGCTCGGTGCATTCCACCTTTATTTGAAACATTTTTATAAAAAAATTATTTTTATCGGATACTGGAGGTCTGTCAGTTAGTTTAAATTTAAAGTTGCACAAAATTTCTTGGTTTTGACATAGTGCACTCCGCATTAGGCCGCTCAGATGTAGAAGTAAAAATGCCAGTCACCATTTGTATGGCCAGCCCATCTAAACGTTGCAGTTTTAAAGAAAATTTCTTGATTAAATTATATTAATGGAATAGAGAAATGGAGTGTGAGGGTTCCCAACAGATTTATAATTCTTTGCACTCGGACTTGGTGAATATTTGGATATCTTCCCAATTGATCAGAATTTAGATTTCAGACATCTTTAACTACTAGGAAGAATGTCTGATGGCTTATCAAAGCTTGCTACCACTATATGATAACGCCATCGTCACTACACTTCTGCGCTTCTGGTCCATACCCTTCCTGTTCTAACACCCCTGGGTCTATCAACAGTCTACTTCACCGAGTCAGTTGTATCATCTTTCTCCAAGTTGTTAAGACTCTAGACTTACTATATCTAATTAATTCCTTCAATCTAATCAATTCTTGTTTTTATTTAATTATAGAGCGGTACAAAATAGTAGTGTGTTCGCTGTCTATTGTTTTACAGATTCTCTGTTTGTGACCAAATATCCCATTAGAAATGCTGACTAAATTAGTTTTAAAAATATAAAATATATTTTTTCTCGGCAAAATAATGACTTTAAAATACTTACTTATTGGATGAATCATTATGCATAATGGCCAGATTTTTAATAATTAAAAACAATGAATTGGATTCACAAACCGGATAAATTAATAATACAAAAAGCCTAAACAAATTACCCCTCCCGAAACCTCGTATCTTGTACTTTTCTTTTAAGTAACAGGAAAGAAATAAAACACAGGAAAGGAAGTTGCCAAGTTTGAGGTGCAATTAAAGTACTTCACTGTTCTCTTGAAGGGACTGGCTGGTGTTTTAGAAGGAGGATATCCTTGACAGGGGCGGAAGCTTTGCGATTGTATTGTAGTTCCCCTGCCCATATTAAAATTCTTTGCACAGTTCTTTTCAGCCCTTTTCTACATCATCAACATCATCTACTTGTGTCACGCATCAACAGTCACCTTTTTGTTTATAGACAACTGCTATATACTCTTTTGAACTTTATTCTCCTTCCTTTAACAGGTTGCGCTGAAATCCTCGTTATTGTCTTCAGCCGGATCATCGTGAAACAGACTTCTCTACCTTTTGTACTTACTTTCTAATTTTCTTTGTTTTTTAATATTTATATCAAGTAAACTGATCTTTTGATATTTTTTCTTTATATAAATAAAATTATTGGGGTTTCTTTCACCTTTTGATGTTGAAAGTAAAGAGAAGTTAGAAAAACTTTTGTCTTTTCTGTGATTCTAATCAGTGGCGGCTCGTGACTTGGATATGTGGGGGTTCAACTTTTTTTTTTTAAATACTTACATTACCTATCATAATTAGTAGCTCGGCTAGATAGAAATCATGAAGTAAGCCAGGAACCAGGTAAAAACTTGCATCACTCTCCTACAATTAAATATGTTAAATTAACAATAAATCTATTAGGGAAAGGATTAGCTCAGTGGATAGTGCATTGGACTCTCACGCGGAGGACTCGGGTACGAGTCTACTGTGCTGCCCTTAGGTTTTTCTTCCTAGGAGCCCTTACAGCACACTGTCCGGTGATGGGCAGTGTTGTCTGTAACGAGAGAACACCATCCGGAGGCCGGCAGTGCACTGAGAAGGCTCGGGCGCCAATGACCATAGATGTTGGCGCACCTTAAATTAAAAAAAAACAATAAATCTGTCACTTTGCACCCAGGGAAGAACTGTGAAAAAAAGACTTGTACCGTTTGAGTTCGAAAATTAAGTGGTTAACTCAACGGAAATTTTTATTATCTAAATAAAGTGTTTCAGTTCAAAGGAAATGTCAATGAGTTGGCATCTATTCTTTGCTAGGTCATTCATCAACAAGTGATGTTTTAAGTACCAATACCAACATCAAATTT
>JAAEAF010012101.1:0-14700 GCA_011037195.1 Triatoma infestans | reverse complement strand
ATGCTGTTATCCATTAGCGCCCGGAGGCTTCTCATTTCAGTTAGATGTGGAGGTTGCTAGGGAAAGAAATTTGAAGAAAACATTGCAGAAATCAAACCTGGCCCTACCGCTTACATGTCCATCGGAATGCCATCGAGCTAATCCTCAATTTGGGATATTTAGATTACTGAAACTTACAAAAATTATTACACTGAAGAAAGGCCAATCATATTGAACAAATACATTTTAATTTTAACGTTTTAGATTCCTCAGAACCACTTATAAAAGAAGTTTTTCAGAAAAACAGTACAAATAAAAGCGATATGTTTACAAAATAATAGATAGAATATGAATCCCAGGGTTACTGTTCAAGTTAAAAATACTTTGAATTATTCATCATAACGGAGAAAAAAATATACATTAAATATCAGTTGCAAGAGATATAATATTAATTTTAATAAATTTAAATAAATCATTTGTTTTATAGTGCATTACACTTTTATATAGGACACTTAAATATGTATATTGTGTTGGCATGAAGTTAAGATTATTTACGTCTATATAGTAAGGTTTATATCTGTTTTCCAAGCTTAAATGGGTAATCAGAGGCATTGTAAGGTGTAGCATTGTAGGGTCCCTAGCGGCTGACTGCTGTTTTATTTCTACCTTTTTACAGAGTGTACTCCCGGTGATGCCACTTCTACCGTATTTCCTTCTTCACACACACGTACACTCTATTTGACCCATTCACGCAATACTTTATCCTTTATTCCAGTGCAAATACTAGATTCTTAAATATTAAATTTGTTTTTAGCAAAATAAATTCATTCTTAATACACAAACATGATGGAGAAGAATTAATAAAGGAAATTTTTAATTTGACACATTTAGATCAGTGAAATGAAGCATGCTCTTCCATTATTTATTCTATCAATTAGAAAGGTAATAAGTAAAGAGTGTCACAGGTACCGTGTAAATATTCTTTTAAAAACGACTTCAAAAGTCTTTTCTGTCCTGTTAAGGCTAATTAAACGGACGGGAAAAAAGAATTGAGGAATACCATATTTGGTTTAGTCAAGACAGAGTTGACCAATATTTCTTCCATGAGGATTATACTGGAGGAAGCTAATGAGTACGACGTTATTCTCTATCACCTATTTATCGATTTCTAACAGGTTGACTCTGGCAAGAAATGAGCTGCTAGTATGTTTGAACGCCCGCAAGGGGTATCTGTTACATGCAGTTACTTGGGGAGTAGCGACCCCATGGGTTACCACAGCACTTCATCAGAAGAGTACACAATACATAAACTACATACACTCTACACTTCACAGACAAGGACAAACATAGTACACAAACTAGGGCTCCGTCCCTAGTTAACTGGCGAAAGCCAAGGGAGAAGGAAGAGATTAGCTCAGGGGTAGCGCGCTGGACTAGCAATGCGGAAGTCCCGGGTTCGAATCCAGCATGCTGCCCTTAGATATTTTCTTCTTAGGAGCCCCTACAACTCACTGTCCGGTGATGGGCAGTGTTGTCGGTAGGTAGAGAACACTGCTTGGAGGCCCGCTGTGCATTGGAGAAGGCTCCGGGGGGCCCAGTAGATCTTTCAGTTCGCAGTGCAATAATCCCCTACAACAATCTACAATCTACTATGTTTGAAATATTTTGCTATCCCAACATGATCCCGCTCACCGCAATGACACTATCCGACATAAATGGATGGGTGAGGTGCAAGGTACAACTCAAAAAACGATGCTCCCTGCTTGGAAGACTCCTTGGCAGACGATCTAAACGACATTAAACAACAAAATACTGATATAAAGCCCGCTCCTGATACTGATATGAACTTAGGGACTCAAACCATGGGGTTCAGCCAAGCATTTCAACATCTATCGCCTACAAACCTTACAATAAAAAATACTATGCCGAATAACCTAGTGCTCCATAGTACATCTCTAATAGATGTACATTCATTCAGACCTAAAAGTACGTTAATCTTAGCTCGTTACAAGAAATTACTTCTCACCTATCCACTCATCCTAATCCTCTAACAGACCAGCTCTGATCTTTACATCTTCTGATAATCGTCTGAAACGGCGCAGGCCATGTGATTAACTGGGAGATGAAAATCAATAATTGATCATTTTGAGAACTACCAATAGGTGGTATCTCCTCAAGTCTTACTATTTACTTGTTGCAAAAGCAATTGCACCTGCAGTTGTAAATTCTGATAAAGCAATTAAAAAAAAAAAATGTTCAGTCTAACCCAGGCAAGAATCACATAGTCGTAAATTAGGAGCTCCAATTTCCCTCGTCTCTAGCAAGCGATTGGCTGGGTAGTGGGTTGTGATTTAATTTCTACTCTCCCTTGCTCGCTCGCACATGATTGGCTGTACGAGGATGAAATCTAAGTTCTCTCTCCTTCCAATGTGGAATCTCAATCAGTTCTCTTTTTGACTTTTTACTTTCGCTTACTCCTAGTAAGAGGAAGTATTGTAATCGTGTTCAAATTTCGATATCGAGTTTTCACCGGAAATATCCGTTTTGAGGTCCCCTGAGTCCAAAAAAGTAGTTTTTAGCAAATGGTGTGTGTTTGTATGTATGTATGTGAACAGCATAGCTCAAAAACGAAAAACCTTAGAATGTTCAAACTTGATATTCCGTTTAGGTATCAACATGGGATCTGACAGTACGTTACACGTCATAATTCCTCTTTAAAATCTTAAAAATTCCTCGTAAAAATTCCACTTTACTAGTTTTTTTTTTTACTTTTTTGCGATTTTCTCAAATCACAAAGAGCATAACTTTGAGCATTAGCATTATCTCAAATACTAAGATCTACAACTTTTATTTGAAACATTTCTCCGGAAAAATGCATGTAAGGGTACTTTTGGTTTCCTCTGAAAGTGCTATTTCAGTTTATTAGACAATTCTATCATCTAAATGATGTCAATTAGAATTAGATGTGTTGTAGAAATTCCGAGTTTGAAAATAACCATGAGCGGAAGTGCGTTTACTTTACCACTTTACAAAATTATTTTATCACTTTTTCGCGATTATCTCAAACATGGCTCCGACTATTTTCTTGAAGCTTCGTAAATAAACTACGCATATATAGATGTACAACTTTTATTTAAAACATTTCTGTGGGAAAATTCATTTAAGGGCACTTTTAGGGAGGGGGGTTATGTTTTTTTCTAAAGTGCTATCATAGTTGATTATACAATTCTATCATCCAAACCAAATTAATTAGAAATCAATAGATGGCCGGATTTCCAAGTTTCAAGGAAATTAGTTAACCGGAAGTGCGTTTTCACTGAACAGTTTTTTCAGTTTTGACGAATTTCATTAAATTTTGGTATACTAGTTTTCTGAGCAGAAGTTGCCGTATTCTAGCCCTAAACCTAGCCTGCCATCTTGTAATTTTCCTATTACTCAAATTCAATTGTCTCTAATTCGATCTTTAGAGGATACCCAACTTCCTCGCTCCACTAAGACGTAAAATTATTTTTGACTAAAAAAATATATGACAGACTAATATTTATACCTATATATAAATAGTAAAATCGTCGAGCCGTTATTAAGAATATCGGTACAAAAAGTGATATTTCCGATCATTTTCCGGGAGCACACTCTCCACGTTGACGTCCCTAAGGAATCCCAAAATCCTGGAAGGTTCTAGGGTTGGTATTTCCTCCTCCCCTATCTGCTTGCGGCCCAGAATACTAAATCTTCTTTGAATAACGGCATCACAGTCTGTGAGGAGATGTATCGGAGTTTCCTCCATCTCTCCACAGAATCTGCATGTGCCATCATCTTCTTAGGCCAAGCTTCCTCAGATGTCCCCTGAGACTGCAATGCTCCGTAAGAAATCTCGTAAGAATACGGATCCTGTTCTTACTCAAACTGATGCAGGCTTTCGACGTTTCCTGGTTATAACCACCCAGACAGACCTTGGCCTGCCTCAGTACCCGGATGGTGTTTCAGAGACGAGCTCTTTTCTCCACCTCCTCGTTCTTAATTTCTTCTAAGAGTACTGGGTCGCTGACTCTACGAAAGGACTCTGGCCCAATGAGAGATGTCATTGGTTCTTTTGCCAGGGTGTCGGCTACCTCATTGCCTTCCACGCCGACATGTCCCGGCACCGATATTTTTGATAACGAATTTTGATTAAAACCCCAAAAACCTTCACTCCGATCCTTTTGTGATAATTGGACAGATTCATCAAGTTAAGATTTGTGGAATTTTTCATTTTGGAGTTATGCTGTACTTATTTAAAAGTTATTTATAGATTTAGCCCTTACTGGTTGTTCTAATGGTTAGTGTACTCGCCTTTGGGGCGAGAATTTAGGATTCGATTGTTGTGGATGATGACCCAACAGAGGATACCCAACTCCCGAATTTTGATTAAACGGGTCAGTTTAATCAAAACATATCTCCGGAAATGACACATTAAATAAGAACAGCAGAAGTTGAATTTGGCATCGGAAGCATTTTCCGTGGTAGCTTGCTTCATTTTGTGGTCATCGACCGGTTTCGGGCGTTCGCCCATCTTCAAGATACTTTTGTCAGACAGTGTGATATACTGTGTAGAATGTATAAACTGAGAGTATATAAACTAAATTTGCTCTGTACAAGTCTGTGTTATCACACTGTCTGGCAAAAGCATCCTGAAGATGGGCGAACGCCCGAAACCGGTCGCTGACCACAAAATGAAGCAGGCTACCACGGATAATGTTTCTGAAAAATTAAAATGTTAATATAACAATTAATTACAAAATATAATGGTTAAAATTACGAGTAAATGACAAAAAGTCCATAATATTTATAAAACCCTTTATTATACAATATCAAGCTTTCCAATTAGGTCATTTTTTTAAGATTACACACTAGCTCAGTACTATATAGCAGGTTACAGTTTAATCTTTTACAATTTAATCGAAAGCTCGATATTATATTATAATAAAGTGTTTTATACATATATTATGGACTTTTTGTCATTTAATTTTAACCATCATATTTTGTAAAAGGTTTTCAGTCTAATAAACAATACAAAGTTATAGTATAATTAATATTAGGTATAATATAAAAATATAGCATTAAATATTTAATATTAATTTTTTGAACTCCAATTTTTTCCAATTAATTAAATTGGAAAAAATTGAATTAAAATTTCATTTAATTAATAAAATCATTGATGGTACAAAAGAATTCCTTTCTATTGTTGCTAATTATTTCAAATTATATATAGACTAATTGAATGTCAAAGTTCACATGAAATTTTATGATAATTATTTGCAATATATATATATATGAGTGTGTGTGTGCGTGTGTAATATATAAATATATATAGTCTTTTAATTTTTTTTTTTTTTTAATTTAAGGCGCGTCAACATCTATGGCCACTGGCGCACGGAGCCTTCTCAGTGCACTGCCGGCCCCCGGACAGTGTTCTCTCGTTACAGGCAACACTGTCCATCACCGGACAGTGAGCTGGAGAGGCTCTGAGGAAGAAAAAATCTAAGGGTAGCAAAGCTGGACTCGAACCCGGGTACCTCCGCGTGGGAGTCCAGTACGCTAACCACTTAGCTATTCACTTAGATCCTTGGGGTGTCGCGGTGGCGTAGGCTGAAGAGCCAATTCCTCCGTTAGAATCTAATCTAATCTAGCTATTCCCTTCCCTCTTTAATTATTTGAAAAATGAACAAAATTTGGGGTTTAAAACGACCAAAAAAAAAAAAGATGTATTATCTAATTTTATTTCAATTTTTTGATATCATAATTTCTCTTACATTTAGTAAAATGGCGATTGTACCAAATTTTCGGAATTGAGCTTTCACCGAAAATATAAATGTTTCAAGGTCTCATTAAAAAAAAAAAAAAAAACTGGTGTGAAACACTCACACAACTTTCTCTTCTCCAATTTTCACAGAATTAATTGGACAAATTTCAGTATAGTAAGAATACTAAATTTAAATGAAATTCGCGAACCTGAGCGACCACTAAAAGAAAACTGTTCAGTTTTTTCAAAAGCGGACTTCGGTGGTTAAATTTAATGAAACTCAGAATTTGGCATTGCTTTAATTCCTAATTAATTTATTGCGTTGGTAGAATGTATAATCAACATGAGGCACTTTAGAGAAAAGTGGGTGGTGGAGCGAGGGATTTTTCTCTTATTGGGCATTAAGGAAATGCCATATGGTCTACTGAGGGTCTAAGACCCTCGAGGGGGACTGGTTGGTCAAGGATCAAGCACTCGGAACCCATGGGGTAATTTCCCAGCATCTTCCAGCGGAGATATACGCTATGGAAGATGCGTACAATTTAACCTCGATAGGGGATATAAGAACCAGAAGATTGTAATCCTTTCCGATAGTCAAGCAGCCATTAGAGCATTGAGTGCATCAGTTATCAGCTCTAAAATGGTGTGGTAATGCCTAGGTAAACTTAATAACCTAGGCAGGAGGAACAAACTTACCCTTTGACGCCCCGGCGGGCATGTTGGCATTGAAGGGAATGAAATGGCCGACGCCCTGGCCAAGATAGGCGCTACGACTCCGCTCCTAGTGGGGGTCAGCGACCAGTTTCTGTTAGAGGAACTTAGAAAGGAGGAGGAGACGAGGGGATCTCAACTCTGGTACTCCCTCCCCGGTTTGCGGCAGGCTAAGATCTGCTTGGGAAATCTTAGCTGATCTCTGACCTACCAACGGAGATCGGAGGCCTGCATCGGATTGAGCAAGAACAATCTCCGCGTTCTTATGGGTTTCCTCACGGGGCATTGCCGACTTAGAGGACACCTGGTAAAGCTGGGTTTGGAAAGTGACAGCTCATGCAGATTCTGAAGGGGGCTGGAGGAAACTCCATTACATCTCCAAAAAGACTGCGAGGCTGCCACTGAGAGGAGATTCAAGAACCTGGGTAGCTACCAGATGGAGGAGGGGGATGTACCCTCTCTACAGTCTGTCAGGATATTGGGATTCTTCCTCAGGATATTGGGATCGGGATCTCACCTGATGCAGGTTTTGAGAACAGATGTTCAGAGAAGGATATCTGTTCTGGTGCTGTGGGCAATAGCCTGTGGCACCCAGAGGGCATAGCACAATAAATCGAAAAGGGTCGCGGTGTATTGGCCCCCCCTTCAAAAAAAAAGGGCACCAGCAGGGCTCGAACCCAAAAACTCCGCGTTGCTAGTCTAGCGCGCTACCTTCTCTCCAACTTTCATTTACTCCAACGACAATGGAATTAACAAAATTTTCTTTAAAATTGCGAAATTTGCAGTGTATAGTTCGGCTAGCCATAAAAAAGCCAAAATAAAGGGCTGGAGTTTATACTTGAAAAGATGAGCGGAATTGTTTGGAGTACCCTCTGTCAAAACCAAAAAGTGTTTAAAGTTAAACCATTATGACAGATACCAAAAGCTCCTTAAATCTTCTCCTTTTTTTCAGAAAACTGTTTCTAAGATAAGTGATTACGTTTTTATCTGTTAGTAGTGAGATTACAGATTAAAGTTAAAAATCTTTGTAAGCGTTTTTGAGAAAATTTCAAAAAACCTATTCTGTAAAGTTGCAATTCCATTTTAAACCAATTTTTTCCAAAAATATGAAATTCTATAAATGCATCTAATTGTATTTTACACTCTTGTCTTTCTCACATACACATATACATAAACAAACACATACAGTTGGCTTAAAACTTTTTTTCGTATCTATTTCCGTGAAAACGCAATTTCAATAATTTGACAAAATCGTAAAATTAATATTATGTTGCGAGGCTCGAACCAGCTGGGCTCGAACCCAGGAACTCCGCGTTGCTAGTCTGGCGCGCTACCACTGAGCTACTCCCTTCTCTCCGACTTTCATTTACTTCCCTCCTGGTAGTAAAACCGTATTGAAGTGGTTCTTTACAGCAAAGCATAGCGCTACTGTTTCCTCTGAACCTACAAAATAATAAAAAATAACTTGCCCAAGAAAAATGTTACACACTTCATAACTATATATACCTATGTGTAGATATATATCAAATCAAAATCAAATCGAATCAAACTTTATTTGCTGAAAGTTTACAAATGACCCTGTTAAGCAAGTGAGTTGACTTTTCATGCTGGACATACACTCAATAATACAATCGAATTCTAACCGCATTCCAAAATTATAACTAATTAACTAAAATAAATTGCTTGTAGCAAATTACACTAATTACAATTACAGAAATTACAATAATAGTGATAATATTAATTTACATGATCAAAATGAATGAAGAAAAGGAAAGATGAAGAAGAACAAGGAAATAATGGAGAAGAAACAAAAAGCAAAACAAACAAACAAAAAATGAAACTTACCATTAAATAAAAAGAATGATTACTACAAGAGAAATTCATTCTAAAATTAGAGATAGAGAACAGAATATTAGTTATGAAATGACAGTTTGATAATGATATCAAAAATAAAAAAATAATAAATTCTAAACAAAGGAAATTCATAATAATATAAACTGTACATAATGATTAATTAATTCGAGTTCGAATATATTCGACAATTAGATGAGGTGGTTAAAAAAGAAACAAAAAAAAAACTGCAATCAGTAGCTACAGCTTACTACATATAGAAATATAAAGATAAACTGACAAAAAGTACAAAAATAGAAATAATATTTTACAGTTATCCTACCTTTGATATTACAAATTTAAAATAAATTCTCTCAATCTCAATGTCTTGGAAGTATAAAAATATATATTTTTCAATTTACACACCGAATCAATTATTAATAACTACTCGAATTTATACTGTAACTCAATCTCATTAGATAAGTAGGAGCTTAAATATCTAGCACGAAAATAATAAGTACATGAGCATAAAATGTAAGAGGTCATCGGAGTCTTTGAGACAGACAGGGCAACCACCCTCCAGATTGAACCGACAATCCCTTCACAGAAATATATCTTTTAGACATAAGTCTCAGTTGACACAAAGCTCTAGTAAATTCAATAGGACATCTTGAATATAAATAAGTCTCGCCTTGACCCGGTGTGCTAATATTGCGATAGTGATAATTAAAATTAGAAGAAATAGCATTGCCAACATCCTTGCTTAAAAGATCATTAGTCATCTTTGTTAACAAATTATTAATATTACATTTTAATGTAGGCGAGTTTTGAGAGAATCAGACATCCTGGGCACCTATTGAAAACAAAATCTCTCTTAACTGATAGGTCCAATTAAAGGGTTTTATTGTCCACTTTCTCTAATATGGCGACATAACATGCTTGAGGGATTCTAAAAGAAGGCATTTCTAATAACTCCAATCACCACTTCAACATGCGTTTAACGTTCCTATAGTAAAGATGTACAACGCCTGTCTCTAATCGTACATATGAATCTGGGGTGTTAATAGGTACTTTTAGTGAATATTTAAAAATTTTAACTGTACACGTTCGACAATCTCCGAATATCTCTGAAACATAAAGAACTAGCCAGTTAAATAAGTGCATTTTTGCAATCCACGAGTCACATTTAGAACTGGACAAAATGTTCAATGGAGGGAGTGGCAGTGGAGCCTTTTGAGTTGAAATGTTAGGCAGCTCTAAAAAAATTCGCCGAGGATTTAAAGGGAACTTCCAAATAAAAAAAAGAATTTGTAACGATATCTCATTATTGTTGGGTAGATAGATATCCTACGGGGGCGGAAACCTGGATTATGTCTAAGGAGGTACATTGTAGGTGGAGGTGGTCGAGATGAATTTCTGGAGAAAGTACATAAGAAGAGCTTTAATAGATGGAATAAGCAATGAACTCAAAATGGCCAGAGCGGATTAGGCAATAGGACCTCCTCTTCTTTGGACAAGAAGAAGAAGAGATCGATCTGCAAACATCTGGGAGATCTAGAAATAAAAGAGAAAATGGCTGGAATATGAGAGGTCGTCGGCCTAGGGTTTGCGAGAACAAGGACTGACGAAAAGAACTGACTTGACGGCAATTCTCCTAAAAAGAAAAAGCCGATAAGTAAGGAAGAAAGAAAGTAAACAACTTTAAATAATATCAGAGACATTTTCCGTGGCAGCCTGCTTCATTTTGTGGTCATCGACTGGTTTCGGGCGATCGCCCATCTTCAGGGTGCGTTTTTCAGACAGTGTGACAATACAGACTTGCACAGAGCAAATTCAGTTTCTACACTGCAGTGCAAGTCTGTCTTATCAAACTGTCTGACAAACGCATCCTGAAGACGGGCGAACACCCGAAACCGGTCGATGACCACAAAATGAAGCAGGCTATCAAGGAAAATATCTCTGATGCTTTCCAGCTCTGCGGAACCAACCACCACAACAATAAATACTATCGTTGGATCCGTTTACGAGAAATTCGCAATAAACAAAAAAATGATACAGTAAAGTGGCACTTCCACTCGAAACTTATGTACCAATGACGGCGTTAGTACCTAACGGTACACCATTCAGAGACCAACACACATGCAGAATTTCATTCGCCAAAAACTCTTTTATTTTCTCTTACTCCTTAATAGAAGTTAATTCCTCCAAGAAGAAGTATTGTAATCAAGCCGAATTTTTGATATAGTGTTTTCGCGGAAATACATGTTTTGAAGGTCCCCTGAATCGAAGAAAAGTCTTTTTTTGGAAAATGGTCTGTGTGTGTTTATCTATGTATGTGAACAGCATAGCTCCACAAAAAAAAATCGTAGAAAGTTCAAACTTGTTATTCCGTTTAGGTATCACAATGGGATCCGACAGTACGTTATCTGTACAAATTCTTCAACCGGAAGTGCCACTTTACTAAATAATTTTTTTTTCAATTTTTGCGATTTTTCTCAAAAATAGCTTGGACATTTTTCTTTAAACTTCATATATCAACTACACATAAAAAAATCTACAACTTTTATTTTAAACATTTTCTTGGGAAAATTCATTTAAGGGCACTTTTGGTGGAGAGGTGGGGTTAAGTTTTCCTCTAGAGTGCTATTTCAGTTTACTGTTCAATTTTTTCAGTGTATTGTGTCATCTAATTAATAGTAATTAGATTTAAATGTGTTGTTGGAATTCCGGGTTTGGGATCACCGGAAGTCCGTTTTTACTGAAATTTATTTTCCAGTGTTCTGGTATCTTCTCGAAAACGGCTCCAATCGATTTTTTTTAAACTATATGTGAACTATATATATATATATATATATAAAGAGCTACAATTTTTATTTGAAACATTTCTCCTGGTAAAATCATTTAGGGGGGCTTTTGGGGGAGAAGTGGGGTTGTTATCATAGCGGAGTCGTAGTGCCTATCTTGGCCAGGGCGTCGGCCATCTCATTCCCTTCAATGCCAACATGCCCGCCGGGGCGTCAAAGGGTAAGTTTGTTCCTCCTGCCTAGGTTATTAAGTTTACCTAGGCATTACCACACCATTTTAGAGCTGATAACTGATGCACTCAATGCTCTAATGGCTGCTTGACTATCGGAAAGGATTACAATCTTCTGGTTCTTATATCCCCTATCGAGGTTAAATTGTACGCATCTTCCGATAGCGTACATCTCCGCCTGGAAGATGCTGGGAAAATTACCCATGGGTTGCGAGTGCTTGATCCTTGGATCAACCAGTCTCCTCGAGTATACGATATAGCATGTTCCTTAATGCCAAACAGAGAGGCTCCCTCGCTCCACCAATTTTTGGTGCCCAGCTTCAAAGAAAAATTCTTAGTGAAGCTGTATTTCTTAATCATGCCATCTCTAGGGAGGTGCCAGATAAGGGAGCCCAAAAGTAAGGATAGCAACTCCCTGACCCCCAGACACCCCTCTCCTCCTGCACCACCCCTAGAAATCCTGAGAAGAGCTCCCTTCGCTGCCCTTTCCACCACTAGGTGTAGAGGTGACAGATTGAAGATAACCTCAATCCCGGAGGTGGGACAAGTCCGCATAGCCCCCGTCATAGCTGCTGCCCTAAGATTTTTTCTTCCTAGGAGCTTCTTACAGCTCACTGTCCGGTGATGAGCAGTAGTGATGTCTGTAACGAAAGTACATTGCTCAGAGGCCGGCAGTGCACTGAGAAGGCTTGATCTTTGGGGTATGCTATATGGGCCCAGAGAGGCTTTGGATAGCATTGGATTTGGTCCCTCCCCACAGACAATAAAAAAAAAGCGAGTCTTTTGAGTGTTTCACACCTTTTTTTTTTTAAACATTTTATTCTGTTTTATTATATTTTAGTACTGTTATTATTTTCACATTTCTTTTTTTATGCCTAAAAAATATATTATATGTTATAATAGCAAGAATTTGTACGAAAATCGCATTTAAATTCCTTAAATAATATTTCGAGTCTTAAAATAATAATAATAATACTAAAATGCTGACAGGGAAAAAAATTAATGGATTTAAAAATTCTTGAGGGCAAAAAGTGAAATTGAAAAGTTGGTTTGTAAAGTTAATTCAAAATGGCAGCCATGACTGGGAGAACTAATGAGAAGGCCACATCTAAAAGTAGGCTTTTATCATTTAAGTAGTTTATTGTTTGATCGAGCCACTCCATCAACAAGCTTTATATTAAGAAAACGCAGGCAAATTTTCTGTTTTATTACAAACTGACTTACCTCTTTTGATGTTCTTGTGATAAATAATAATAGTAAAAAATAATTATTCTTATTATTAAGAATAATATTATTGTTATTATTTATTAATTTTATTATTATTATACAAATTATTATTTTAGTTTTAATATGAAATGAAGAGTTTATTTAAAATAGTGGTATTATAAAAAAATTAATTGCAATTGGGGATAATATAGAGGATTTTACTGAATTTCTGGGATGATCGTTAGCAAAAAACTTTTAGAACGTGAATATTGATAATCACAAAGTGCATCAAGGCATAGATAAGTCACTAATAATAATAATGTCTTTATTGTAACAAATATAACAAAGAATGAACAAAATACAAATTTTCTAGCGACAGATTTACTCATGGTCATGTCGACCGTCTGAGAGAGTTGCCTTGCAATTAAACTATATTATATGTATTACATTAATTAATTATTGAACTATATTATATTCATATAATTACATATATTTAATCAATACATAATTCAATTAATACATATATTAAACTGAAAAATAAATAGGGGAAAAAACAAGAAAGAAATGAAATTGGTAGACTAACTAGTGAAACTCAACTTTTGGAAACTTAAAGAAAAATGAAATAAACGAAAAATTCACCGAGGTACAAAACCAGAAACATTAAACAGAAATTGTTAAAGATAAAGTAAAAAAGATTTAAAGCAAAAAACAGACAAACGCAATTATATATGGGATTTGGGCAAAACTTCTCTTTATCTTCTAATAGTTGAATTCTTTTACCAACATGTATCTGTATGCCCCAGGCTAGTTTACAATATTTAACCAAATTCATCCAGTTATTCTCATTTAAAATAGTAATAAATTCCTCATAGGTTAATATTTCCTTATTCAAGTACTGTGCTCTAAGTTCTTGTAGGATAGGGCAAATAATAACATCTTCTAGAGTTAAGTCACTAACTTATCTCACAGTGCAATTTGTTGGCTATGAATTGACAAAGAAATAGATAATCTGGTTCACACTTATCAGATATGCCAACACTTCGTGCCCAGGAGGAATGAATTTGTGAGAATTTATAGTAGCTCAATAAAAAGGAATATTATTTTTTTCATTAAAATCGAAGCTTACAAGTTAAATGGACAAAAGTTTATCCCATGAAATCAAAAACATCTCACTCTATTATCAACTTGTAATGAGAATTTTTCAACTATTAAATAATATTTTCTAATAAAGCTTTCCCCACAATAATTAAATTTTGTTACTTTTAATATTTGTAACTACTTTATAATCTGCCCTTGTGAGACTTATTGTGGTTGTTGTCTCTGTTTTGAATATTGATCCACATCAGGATATAATAAAATATGCAATGTAATGTGTGTGTGTGTATATTGTAATGTTTTTCCCTCTAAACTAGCTACTGCAACTAGTTTTAAGTGGGTTCGTATACATAAAATACTCTAAACTTCAATAAAGAAAACACCAATTTATTGTTATACACAATAAATTACAAAATACAACATTTAATAATAATTACTTCACAGTTTAAACCATAAAAGTTCACTTTGTTCACTTTTTATACACTTTCCACAAACGTATACTTCGTTTGTAACTGGTAAAACTCTCTCAACTCTCTGCGGTCCCACTATTTATACCGATGGAGGATCTTATAGAACCTTCTCAATCCTTCCAGAGAGAACTAGAGCGCGTCGCCAGCGCTTCCTAGCGGCTACTAAGAACACTTGAGGTTCCTACTTCCTCTCCTAGATGGCATCACTGGCTGCGTTACACAATGTTAGTTGAGAGAAAACTCTCTTGTCAATTCTATCTTTACAATATAAAAGATGAGGAAAGAGTAGATTGTTGTAGATTGCTTTTTTCATACTGTTTGCCCCCAACTCTTCTTAGCTGATTTGTGTGAACTTTGAGACTTCATAAAAGAATCTTCAGGTGGAATACTCCTACCTTCGTTCGGGATAAAAACCCATAAATTACCCGGAAACTCTATCATCGATAAGCTTTCTTATCGTTTCCTCCCTTTTATCTGTGTGTAATTTTTTTTTTTTTTTACTTTCTTTTTCTATACCAAGCTTTATGCTTGTATCTCTACACAAAAATACTTCCGCTGGAGATACTGAGATACTTCAATGATATAGTGCGCCG